>JAPFQT010000322.1:0-191739 GCA_027627225.1 Congeria kusceri
CGGACTAGTCCCACCTCGTTTAAAACCAACATTGAGCAACTTTTTCTTTTGCTTGGTTATGAACCCCATTTTGACCAGATTGCCACCTTAAAAAAAGTCAAAGTACTTATTTTGTGCCCAAAATATGCAATTTTGTATTCCCTTAAACCTCTAAATGTGAGCAGGCAATGCAAATTGACCACCTGCTGCAGTTTAAAGGCACTCATGACATTATATACTAGAATATATAATTGGTGGCCTGTAATTAAAGAGGCTGCGACAAACAAGGTGCTTTAAAGATTTTACACTTTATTGGTTTGAAACAAGCAATTACTGGAAGCTGATTGATTTCTACACTTCAAAGTATCTTTGATCTCCCATTTTGACTAATTTGTTAATTGTCTTGGATGAAATTGGAATTTTTTTTCTATAAAATTTACATTTTTGGGGTGATTTTTTTTTAAAAATACACAAAAAATACATTATCAAAATGGCTTAGAGTAAACATATCTAACAAAGTCATTCTCTCCTCACCCCACATAAGCCCCCCATACATGTTTGTTTGGTTTGTTTGGGTATTTTGTCACAAATATTGCAAATATCAGCTTTAATTGTTAGAGGGACATTTAAGCTTCAAGACGCTTGAAATCACCGGCTTCCGACCAAAATCACCTGTGTTTGAAAATATGAAATAAAATGGCCAAATGGACAGATATACAAGCCAAACTTAATATATTGGTGCAATATGCATGGGAAGATAATTATATGCAAGAAAAACTAATTTTAATGAGAACAAATTTCTCTTATACTGACTTTGGGTTAAAATAAAATATCGTCTGCAAGTGCAAAATATGGATGAGAAAGCAGATTTTTGGTCATTTCTGAGCAAAAGAGTAGAAAATATGTGCATTAAATGCATCAATTCAGATTGTTTGATCTGGAATGGTTGTATTTCAAATAGTTGCTTACCCTATTATGGCCGAATGAGGGCTAAATTGCCTTCGGACATAAAATCAGAGACATACTTGGTTCACCGTGTAGCGTTAATGTGCTACATGAAGTCAGAATTGAACGCCAGGGGACTCTGTGAGCCACTTATGCAACAATAGCTTGTGTGTTAAGCCTGAACATGTAAACATAGAGCCCCATTCCACCAACATGG
Source organism: Congeria kusceri (assembly GCA_027627225.1). Taxonomy (NCBI): domain Eukaryota; kingdom Metazoa; phylum Mollusca; class Bivalvia; order Myida; family Dreissenidae; genus Congeria; species Congeria kusceri. The sequence continues at coordinate 1,142 of JAPFQT010000322.1, forward strand.
AACGGCGGACATGTTTACAGTTCGGACAGTGCAGCGGGCATGGAACTGAGCCAGCCTGCATATTTGGTAAAAACATGAATACAACAAGCTTTATCACTTCCTTTTATTCATAGAAATACACTTAAAATACATAAATGCATGTTTTTTTTCATTTTATATCTATTTCTATTGGGTATTTTTGCCTTTTTCAGGTAGAGGAACGCCTGATGCTGACGCGAGGGCCACTTGTTAGAGGTCTCTTATGCCAAAACAGGTAATAATAACAATTTATTATCAGGTACACAATCAACTAAGCATATTTATGATGCTTAAGGTGTGGAAGACTGTCATAATCAGGTTTGGGGTCACTCATGCCCTTGCCGTAGTGTAATTCCTCATGCAGTTTGTATCGATAATTCCGCGTCCTGGCACGTAAAGCTCGTGCTTTGTTGGTAGCGGATGTTTGCTTTCGGTTAAGGTCGTTGCGGTCCTCATATGCTATCTGCTTAATAATCTTTGACCCCTGGGTAAGGTTAGCATTTAGTTCAGTGGTTTTTGCAATTACAGAGTCAGCATAGCCATTGTTTAATTTGTGAACCTGCCCGTGAATTCGACCTACACAGTTGCGTGAGAAAGTCACAGTTTTAGGATTGACAGCTTGGTACGACCTGTTTACTGCTTCACTTTTTTGGGTTGTGGTTAAAAGTTTGGTAGCGTCAAGAGCAGCTGGACCTAAAACCATTTCAATGCATTTTTTAAGGACTTGTTGGTCACTGTCAACCATTTTAACCTTGACATTGTCTGGCATGAAATTCTTAGCTTGCCTATTTGTACCAGCACAGACATAACTGTACTTTGCACAATGAGTACCGCAGTAACCACTGAAGCATAGAACAATGGTTGCGATTACATCAACCATGACCTTCTTTAGAACCTTGATGTCACCCTGGTGTTTATTGTGGGCAGCTTTAAGCTCAGCCATACACCTAGCTTTGACCGAGAGAGCGAACCGACTCCTGATATTAGACTTGGAATGACCCTTGAGCATGCCCTTTGAGAAAGGCGCTTTGTTGAGCTCGCGCTTCAGCGAGTTGCCTAGGTGCCTCAGATCCTTAAGATGACCCACATTGTGACCGTGAGAGTTACGAACACCTTGGAATGCCCTACTGTCCCCATCACAAGTGAAATTTGCTATTTTGATGTCCTTAGAGATCTGGTCACCTAACAACCTATTCCATCACCTATTGGTTCCCTCTCTGAAACATTTGCAGAACAATGCCCCCTATGATTGGGGCACTGAACAGGTTTACCCTTATTCCTAAGCATTGATGCAGTCCTGCATAGTTTATTTGCTACTTGTACCACTACAATTTGCTTGTTTCTGGTATTGTTTTCACACATAGTGCTTATGGCAATAGTTCCGGCTTGAAAGGGTGTCGCGTCAGAGTTAAAAATTGGATTGTTGTAGCAAGTGTCCCCTTCAACATTTACCTTAGAGGGATCTTTTTGACCAATTTTGGCATTTTCAGCAACTAAGTTTTCTCTAATCTGGTACATGCTTCTCTCATTTAGGGATTTAAGGGCAGTATTGACCTTATTTGCTTGTTTTTGCATAGCAAGTGGAGAGGGAGCAATGATATTGGTTGTGTTGAGAATTCTGCGGGAACCTGTGTTCCCAATAGAAGTACTTGCAACACCTATTTGGAAGCCTACATTGATCTGAGCTGCCTTTCTGGCCCTGGTACTTGATGGAACCTCATTGTAAAGCTTATAATGCTTGCCTACATATCTGCATCTTGTACATTTTAACCTTTCCTCCCAGCCTAAGCCCCACTTTATGGAAGCACTGCCGTCAATTACCAAGTCGCCCCTACATTTATCACTTCTTAACCTATGCTTTCTATTTTCAGAGGACATCATAGACTGGAGTAGGGCGGGGACATAGACCTTGTTCGTAAGTAAGTCGGGATGGACTTTTGATGGAGCAGGAACCCGTAACAGGTCTACATAGCGAATCTTGTTCGCTCTCGGACGCAAGGGCTTAGCTGGGGTTTGAGAGCCGTCTACATCCCGAAAAGTAAGAACCTTGTCATTGTAAGCTACCCGTGCTTCAAAGGATGACCTTTCTAACCTTACATAGGTTGTGTTGGAATTTGACCTTCTTTCATAATTATGTTTTTTCCCCTTCACCGGACTAGTCCCACCTCGTTTAAAACCAACATTGAGCAACTTTTTCTTTTGCTTGGTTATGAACCCCATTTTGACCAGATTGCCACCTTAAAAAAAGTCAAAGTACTTATTTTGTGCCCAAAATATGCAATTTTGTATTCCCTTAAACCTCTAAATGTGAGCAGGCAATGCAAATTGACCACCTGCTGCAGTTTAAAGGCACTCATGACATTATATACTAGAATATATAATTGGTGGCCTGTAATTAAAGAGGCTGCGACAAACAAGGTGCTTTAAAGATTTTACACTTTATTGGTTTGAAACAAGCAATTACTGGAAGCTGATTGATTTCTACACTTCAAAGTATCTTTGATCTCCCATTTTGACTAATTTGTTAATTGTCTTGGATGAAATTGGAATTTTTTTTCTATAAAATTTACATTTTTGGGGTGATTTTTTTTTAAAAATACACAAAAAATACATTATCAAAATGGCTTAGAGTAAACATATCTAACAAAGTCATTCTCTCCTCACCCCACATAAGCCCCCCATACATGTTTGTTTGGTTTGTTTGGGTATTTTGTCACAAATATTGCAAATATCAGCTTTAATTGTTAGAGGGACATTTAAGCTTCAAGACGCTTGAAATCACCGGCTTCCGACCAAAATCACCTGTGTTTGAAAATATGAAATAAAATGGCCAAATGGACAGATATACAAGCCAAACTTAATATATTGGTGCAATATGCATGGGAAGATAATTATATGCAAGAAAAACTAATTTTAATGAGAACAAATTTCTCTTATAGGTTACAGTATACTAAATATTTCAGGTGTGCAATGCTATACTCTCTAAATAAATCAACACCATTTATTTGAAGACACAATTTTCTGTATAGTCACTTGCCATGACTTTATTTTTGAATATTTCTTTGTACGTGTGGTAGGAAAAACATTGTTGTGTACTAAAAATTCACTGTTTCGCTTGAAGGTTGGAGACTACATGACGAGACTTTGACAGTTGGCAGTATACCTTCAACTGGAGAGTATCCGGTAAAAAGATGGCCGTAAAACAGTGAACTTTGATTCGCGTCGAGTTCTTTCTTACATATCACATGACCTATCTTTTTTATTGTCTAAATCAATTCGGCTCGGAATGCTCTTTAAGAAAAGGTATGGTTATGAGGGTCTCTACGCGCAAAATGTTGAGTTTATTTTTTGTTGAATTTATTGCTTTTACATTGAATTTGTTAAGGAAATCTTTTAGTATATTGTGACCTAAACTGACTTTGGGTTAAAATAAAATATCGTCTGCAAGTGCAAAATATGGATGAGAAAGCAGATTTTTGGTCATTTCTGAGCAAAAGAGTAGAAAATATGTGCATTAAATGCATCAATTCAGATTGTTTGATCTGGAATGGTTGTATTTCAAATAGTTGCTTACCCTATTATGGCCGAATGAGGGCTAAATTGCCTTCGGACATAAAATCAGAGACATACTTGGTTCACCGTGTAGCGTTAATGTGCTACATGAAGTCAGAATTGAACGCCAGGGACTCTGTGAGCCACTTATGCAACAATAGCTTGTGTGTTAAGCCTGAACATGTAAACATAGAGCCCCATTCCACCAACATGGAACGGCGGACATGTTTACAGTTCGGACAGTGCAGCGGGCATGGAACTGAGCCAGCCTGCATATTTGGTAAAAACATGAATACAACAAGCTTTATCACTTCCTTTTATTCATAGAAATACACTTAAAATACATAAATGCATGTTTTTTTTCATTTTATATCTATTTCTATTGGGTATTTTTGCCTTTTTCAGGTAGAGGAACGCCTGATGCTGACGCGAGGGCCACTTGTTAGAGGTCTCTTATGCCAAAACAGGTAATAATAACAATTTATTATCAGGTACACAATCAACTAAGCATATTTATGATGCTTAAGGTGTGGAAGACTGTCATAATCAGGTTTGGGGTCACTCATGCCCTTGCCGTAGTGTAATTCCTCATGCAGTTTGTATCGATAATTCCGCGTCCTGGCACGTAAAGCTCGTGCTTTGTTGGTAGCGGATGTTTGCTTTCGGTTAAGGTCGTTGCGGTCCTCATATGCTATCTGCTTAATAATCTTTGACCCCTGGGTAAGGTTAGCATTTAGTTCAGTGGTTTTTGCAATTACAGAGTCAGCATAGCCATTGTTTAATTTGTGAACCTGCCCGTGAATTCGACCTACACAGTTGCGTGAGAAAGTCACAGTTTTAGGATTGACAGCTTGGTACGACCTGTTTACTGCTTCACTTTTTTGGGTTGTGGTTAAAAGTTTGGTAGCGTCAAGAGCAGCTGGACCTAAAACCATTTCAATGCATTTTTTAAGGACTTGTTGGTCACTGTCAACCATTTTAACCTTGACATTGTCTGGCATGAAATTCTTAGCTTGCCTATTTGTACCAGCACAGACATAACTGTACTTTGCACAATGAGTACCGCAGTAACCACTGAAGCATAGAACAATGGTTGCGATTACATCAACCATGACCTTCTTTAGAACCTTGATGTCACCCTGGTGTTTATTGTGGGCAGCTTTAAGCTCAGCCATACACCTAGCTTTGACCGAGAGAGCGAACCGACTCCTGATATTAGACTTGGAATGACCCTTGAGCATGCCCTTTGAGAAAGGCGCTTTGTTGAGCTCGCGCTTCAGCGAGTTGCCTAGGTGCCTCAGATCCTTAAGATGACCCACATTGTGACCGTGAGAGTTACGAACACCTTGGAATGCCCTACTGTCCCCATCACAAGTGAAATTTGCTATTTTGATGTCCTTAGAGATCTGGTCACCTAACAACCTATTCCATCACCTATTGGTTCCCTCTCTGAAACATTTGCAGAACAATGCCCCCTATGATTGGGGCACTGAACAGGTTTACCCTTATTCCTAAGCATTGATGCAGTCCTGCATAGTTTATTTGCTACTTGTACCACTACAATTTGCTTGTTTCTGGTATTGTTTTCACACATAGTGCTTATGGCAATAGTTCCGGCTTGAAAGGGTGTCGCGTCAGAGTTAAAAATTGGATTGTTGTAGCAAGTGTCCCCTTCAACATTTACCTTAGAGGGATCTTTTTGACCAATTTTGGCATTTTCAGCAACTAAGTTTTCTCTAATCTGGTACATGCTTCTCTCATTTAGGGATTTAAGGGCAGTATTGACCTTATTTGCTTGTTTTTGCATAGCAAGTGGAGAGGGAGCAATGATATTGGTTGTGTTGAGAATTCTGCGGGAACCTGTGTTCCCAATAGAAGTACTTGCAACACCTATTTGGAAGCCTACATTGATCTGAGCTGCCTTTCTGGCCCTGGTACTTGATGGAACCTCATTGTAAAGCTTATAATGCTTGCCTACATATCTGCATCTTGTACATTTTAACCTTTCCTCCCAGCCTAAGCCCCACTTTATGGAAGCACTGCCGTCAATTACCAAGTCGCCCCTACATTTATCACTTCTTAACCTATGCTTTCTATTTTCAGAGGACATCATAGACTGGAGTAGGGCGGGGACATAGACCTTGTTCGTAAGTAAGTCGGGATGGACTTTTGATGGAGCAGGAACCCGTAACAGGTCTACATAGCGAATCTTGTTCGCTCTCGGACGCAAGGGCTTAGCTGGGGTTTGAGAGCCGTCTACATCCCGAAAAGTAAGAACCTTGTCATTGTAAGCTACCCGTGCTTCAAAGGATGACCTTTCTAACCTTACATAGGTTGTGTTGGAATTTGACCTTCTTTCATAATTATGTTTTTTCCCCTTCACCGGACTAGTCCCACCTCGTTTAAAACCAACATTGAGCAACTTTTTCTTTTGCTTGGTTATGAACCCCATTTTGACCAGATTGCCACCTTAAAAAAAGTCAAAGTACTTATTTTGTGCCCAAAATATGCAATTTTGTATTCCCTTAAACCTCTAAATGTGAGCAGGCAATGCAAATTGACCACCTGCTGCAGTTTAAAGGCACTCATGACATTATATACTAGAATATATAATTGGTGGCCTGTAATTAAAGAGGCTGCGACAAACAAGGTGCTTTAAAGATTTTACACTTTATTGGTTTGAAACAAGCAATTACTGGAAGCTGATTGATTTCTACACTTCAAAGTATCTTTGATCTCCCATTTTGACTAATTTGTTAATTGTCTTGGATGAAATTGGAATTTTTTTTCTATAAAATTTACATTTTTGGGGTGATTTTTTTTTAAAAATACACAAAAAATACATTATCAAAATGGCTTAGAGTAAACATATCTAACAAAGTCATTCTCTCCTCACCCCACATAAGCCCCCCATACATGTTTGTTTGGTTTGTTTGGGTATTTTGTCACAAATATTGCAAATATCAGCTTTAATTGTTAGAGGGACATTTAAGCTTCAAGACGCTTGAAATCACCGGCTTCCGACCAAAATCACCTGTGTTTGAAAATATGAAATAAAATGGCCAAATGGACAGATATACAAGCCAAACTTAATATATTGGTGCAATATGCATGGGAAGATAATTATATGCAAGAAAAACTAATTTTAATGAGAACAAATTTCTCTTATAGGTTACAGTATACTAAATATTTCAGGTGTGCAATGCTATACTCTCTAAATAAATCAACACCATTTATTTGAAGACACAATTTTCTGTATAGTCACTTGCCATGACTTTATTTTTGAATATTTCTTTGTACGTGTGGTAGGAAAAACATTGTTGTGTACTAAAAATTCACTGTTTCGCTTGAAGGTTGGAGACTACATGACGAGACTTTGACAGTTGGCAGTATACCTTCAACTGGAGAGTATCCGGTAAAAAGATGGCCGTAAAACAGTGAACTTTGATTCGCGTCGAGTTCTTTCTTACATATCACATGACCTATCTTTTTTATTGTCTAAATCAATTCGGCTCGGAATGCTCTTTAAGAAAAGGTATGGTTATGAGGGTCTCTACGCGCAAAATGTTGAGTTTATTTTTTGTTGAATTTATTGCTTTTACATTGAATTTGTTAAGGAAATCTTTTAGTATATTGTGACCTAAACTGACTTTGGGTTAAAATAAAATATCGTCTGCAAGTGCAAAATATGGATGAGAAAGCAGATTTTTGGTCATTTCTGAGCAAAAGAGTAGAAAATATGTGCATTAAATGCATCAATTCAGATTGTTTGATCTGGAATGGTTGTATTTCAAATAGTTGCTTACCCTATTATGGCCGAATGAGGGCTAAATTGCCTTCGGACATAAAATCAGAGACATACTTGGTTCACCGTGTAGCGTTAATGTGCTACATGAAGTCAGAATTGAACGCCAGGGACTCTGTGAGCCACTTATGCAACAATAGCTTGTGTGTTAAGCCTGAACATGTAAACATAGAGCCCCATTCCACCAACATGGAACGGCGGACATGTTTACAGTTCGGACAGTGCAGCGGGCATGGAACTGAGCCAGCCTGCATATTTGGTAAAAACATGAATACAACAAGCTTTATCACTTCCTTTTATTCATAGAAATACACTTAAAATACATAAATGCATGTTTTTTTTCATTTTATATCTATTTCTATTGGGTATTTTTGCCTTTTTCAGGTAGAGGAACGCCTGATGCTGACGCGAGGGCCACTTGTTAGAGGTCTCTTATGCCAAAACAGGTAATAATAACAATTTATTATCAGGTACACAATCAACTAAGCATATTTATGATGCTTAAGGTGTGGAAGACTGTCATAATCAGGTTTGGGGTCACTCATGCCCTTGCCGTAGTGTAATTCCTCATGCAGTTTGTATCGATAATTCCGCGTCCTGGCACGTAAAGCTCGTGCTTTGTTGGTAGCGGATGTTTGCTTTCGGTTAAGGTCGTTGCGGTCCTCATATGCTATCTGCTTAATAATCTTTGACCCCTGGGTAAGGTTAGCATTTAGTTCAGTGGTTTTTGCAATTACAGAGTCAGCATAGCCATTGTTTAATTTGTGAACCTGCCCGTGAATTCGACCTACACAGTTGCGTGAGAAAGTCACAGTTTTAGGATTGACAGCTTGGTACGACCTGTTTACTGCTTCACTTTTTTGGGTTGTGGTTAAAAGTTTGGTAGCGTCAAGAGCAGCTGGACCTAAAACCATTTCAATGCATTTTTTAAGGACTTGTTGGTCACTGTCAACCATTTTAACCTTGACATTGTCTGGCATGAAATTCTTAGCTTGCCTATTTGTACCAGCACAGACATAACTGTACTTTGCACAATGAGTACCGCAGTAACCACTGAAGCATAGAACAATGGTTGCGATTACATCAACCATGACCTTCTTTAGAACCTTGATGTCACCCTGGTGTTTATTGTGGGCAGCTTTAAGCTCAGCCATACACCTAGCTTTGACCGAGAGAGCGAACCGACTCCTGATATTAGACTTGGAATGACCCTTGAGCATGCCCTTTGAGAAAGGCGCTTTGTTGAGCTCGCGCTTCAGCGAGTTGCCTAGGTGCCTCAGATCCTTAAGATGACCCACATTGTGACCGTGAGAGTTACGAACACCTTGGAATGCCCTACTGTCCCCATCACAAGTGAAATTTGCTATTTTGATGTCCTTAGAGATCTGGTCACCTAACAACCTATTCCATCACCTATTGGTTCCCTCTCTGAAACATTTGCAGAACAATGCCCCCTATGATTGGGGCACTGAACAGGTTTACCCTTATTCCTAAGCATTGATGCAGTCCTGCATAGTTTATTTGCTACTTGTACCACTACAATTTGCTTGTTTCTGGTATTGTTTTCACACATAGTGCTTATGGCAATAGTTCCGGCTTGAAAGGGTGTCGCGTCAGAGTTAAAAATTGGATTGTTGTAGCAAGTGTCCCCTTCAACATTTACCTTAGAGGGATCTTTTTGACCAATTTTGGCATTTTCAGCAACTAAGTTTTCTCTAATCTGGTACATGCTTCTCTCATTTAGGGATTTAAGGGCAGTATTGACCTTATTTGCTTGTTTTTGCATAGCAAGTGGAGAGGGAGCAATGATATTGGTTGTGTTGAGAATTCTGCGGGAACCTGTGTTCCCAATAGAAGTACTTGCAACACCTATTTGGAAGCCTACATTGATCTGAGCTGCCTTTCTGGCCCTGGTACTTGATGGAACCTCATTGTAAAGCTTATAATGCTTGCCTACATATCTGCATCTTGTACATTTTAACCTTTCCTCCCAGCCTAAGCCCCACTTTATGGAAGCACTGCCGTCAATTACCAAGTCGCCCCTACATTTATCACTTCTTAACCTATGCTTTCTATTTTCAGAGGACATCATAGACTGGAGTAGGGCGGGGACATAGACCTTGTTCGTAAGTAAGTCGGGATGGACTTTTGATGGAGCAGGAACCCGTAACAGGTCTACATAGCGAATCTTGTTCGCTCTCGGACGCAAGGGCTTAGCTGGGGTTTGAGAGCCGTCTACATCCCGAAAAGTAAGAACCTTGTCATTGTAAGCTACCCGTGCTTCAAAGGATGACCTTTCTAACCTTACATAGGTTGTGTTGGAATTTGACCTTCTTTCATAATTATGTTTTTTCCCCTTCACCGGACTAGTCCCACCTCGTTTAAAACCAACATTGAGCAACTTTTTCTTTTGCTTGGTTATGAACCCCATTTTGACCAGATTGCCACCTTAAAAAAAGTCAAAGTACTTATTTTGTGCCCAAAATATGCAATTTTGTATTCCCTTAAACCTCTAAATGTGAGCAGGCAATGCAAATTGACCACCTGCTGCAGTTTAAAGGCACTCATGACATTATATACTAGAATATATAATTGGTGGCCTGTAATTAAAGAGGCTGCGACAAACAAGGTGCTTTAAAGATTTTACACTTTATTGGTTTGAAACAAGCAATTACTGGAAGCTGATTGATTTCTACACTTCAAAGTATCTTTGATCTCCCATTTTGACTAATTTGTTAATTGTCTTGGATGAAATTGGAATTTTTTTTCTATAAAATTTACATTTTTGGGGTGATTTTTTTTTAAAAATACACAAAAAATACATTATCAAAATGGCTTAGAGTAAACATATCTAACAAAGTCATTCTCTCCTCACCCCACATAAGCCCCCCATACATGTTTGTTTGGTTTGTTTGGGTATTTTGTCACAAATATTGCAAATATCAGCTTTAATTGTTAGAGGGACATTTAAGCTTCAAGACGCTTGAAATCACCGGCTTCCGACCAAAATCACCTGTGTTTGAAAATATGAAATAAAATGGCCAAATGGACAGATATACAAGCCAAACTTAATATATTGGTGCAATATGCATGGGAAGATAATTATATGCAAGAAAAACTAATTTTAATGAGAACAAATTTCTCTTATAGGTTACAGTATACTAAATATTTCAGGTGTGCAATGCTATACTCTCTAAATAAATCAACACCATTTATTTGAAGACACAATTTTCTGTATAGTCACTTGCCATGACTTTATTTTTGAATATTTCTTTGTACGTGTGGTAGGAAAAACATTGTTGTGTACTAAAAATTCACTGTTTCGCTTGAAGGTTGGAGACTACATGACGAGACTTTGACAGTTGGCAGTATACCTTCAACTGGAGAGTATCCGGTAAAAAGATGGCCGTAAAACAGTGAACTTTGATTCGCGTCGAGTTCTTTCTTACATATCACATGACCTATCTTTTTTATTGTCTAAATCAATTCGGCTCGGAATGCTCTTTAAGAAAAGGTATGGTTATGAGGGTCTCTACGCGCAAAATGTTGAGTTTATTTTTTGTTGAATTTATTGCTTTTACATTGAATTTGTTAAGGAAATCTTTTAGTATATTGTGACCTAAACTGACTTTGGGTTAAAATAAAATATCGTCTGCAAGTGCAAAATATGGATGAGAAAGCAGATTTTTGGTCATTTCTGAGCAAAAGAGTAGAAAATATGTGCATTAAATGCATCAATTCAGATTGTTTGATCTGGAATGGTTGTATTTCAAATAGTTGCTTACCCTATTATGGCCGAATGAGGGCTAAATTGCCTTCGGACATAAAATCAGAGACATACTTGGTTCACCGTGTAGCGTTAATGTGCTACATGAAGTCAGAATTGAACGCCAGGGACTCTGTGAGCCACTTATGCAACAATAGCTTGTGTGTTAAGCCTGAACATGTAAACATAGAGCCCCATTCCACCAACATGGAACGGCGGACATGTTTACAGTTCGGACAGTGCAGCGGGCATGGAACTGAGCCAGCCTGCATATTTGGTAAAAACATGAATACAACAAGCTTTATCACTTCCTTTTATTCATAGAAATACACTTAAAATACATAAATGCATGTTTTTTTTCATTTTATATCTATTTCTATTGGGTATTTTTGCCTTTTTCAGGTAGAGGAACGCCTGATGCTGACGCGAGGGCCACTTGTTAGAGGTCTCTTATGCCAAAACAGGTAATAATAACAATTTATTATCAGGTACACAATCAACTAAGCATATTTATGATGCTTAAGGTGTGGAAGACTGTCATAATCAGGTTTGGGGTCACTCATGCCCTTGCCGTAGTGTAATTCCTCATGCAGTTTGTATCGATAATTCCGCGTCCTGGCACGTAAAGCTCGTGCTTTGTTGGTAGCGGATGTTTGCTTTCGGTTAAGGTCGTTGCGGTCCTCATATGCTATCTGCTTAATAATCTTTGACCCCTGGGTAAGGTTAGCATTTAGTTCAGTGGTTTTTGCAATTACAGAGTCAGCATAGCCATTGTTTAATTTGTGAACCTGCCCGTGAATTCGACCTACACAGTTGCGTGAGAAAGTCACAGTTTTAGGATTGACAGCTTGGTACGACCTGTTTACTGCTTCACTTTTTTGGGTTGTGGTTAAAAGTTTGGTAGCGTCAAGAGCAGCTGGACCTAAAACCATTTCAATGCATTTTTTAAGGACTTGTTGGTCACTGTCAACCATTTTAACCTTGACATTGTCTGGCATGAAATTCTTAGCTTGCCTATTTGTACCAGCACAGACATAACTGTACTTTGCACAATGAGTACCGCAGTAACCACTGAAGCATAGAACAATGGTTGCGATTACATCAACCATGACCTTCTTTAGAACCTTGATGTCACCCTGGTGTTTATTGTGGGCAGCTTTAAGCTCAGCCATACACCTAGCTTTGACCGAGAGAGCGAACCGACTCCTGATATTAGACTTGGAATGACCCTTGAGCATGCCCTTTGAGAAAGGCGCTTTGTTGAGCTCGCGCTTCAGCGAGTTGCCTAGGTGCCTCAGATCCTTAAGATGACCCACATTGTGACCGTGAGAGTTACGAACACCTTGGAATGCCCTACTGTCCCCATCACAAGTGAAATTTGCTATTTTGATGTCCTTAGAGATCTGGTCACCTAACAACCTATTCCATCACCTATTGGTTCCCTCTCTGAAACATTTGCAGAACAATGCCCCCTATGATTGGGGCACTGAACAGGTTTACCCTTATTCCTAAGCATTGATGCAGTCCTGCATAGTTTATTTGCTACTTGTACCACTACAATTTGCTTGTTTCTGGTATTGTTTTCACACATAGTGCTTATGGCAATAGTTCCGGCTTGAAAGGGTGTCGCGTCAGAGTTAAAAATTGGATTGTTGTAGCAAGTGTCCCCTTCAACATTTACCTTAGAGGGATCTTTTTGACCAATTTTGGCATTTTCAGCAACTAAGTTTTCTCTAATCTGGTACATGCTTCTCTCATTTAGGGATTTAAGGGCAGTATTGACCTTATTTGCTTGTTTTTGCATAGCAAGTGGAGAGGGAGCAATGATATTGGTTGTGTTGAGAATTCTGCGGGAACCTGTGTTCCCAATAGAAGTACTTGCAACACCTATTTGGAAGCCTACATTGATCTGAGCTGCCTTTCTGGCCCTGGTACTTGATGGAACCTCATTGTAAAGCTTATAATGCTTGCCTACATATCTGCATCTTGTACATTTTAACCTTTCCTCCCAGCCTAAGCCCCACTTTATGGAAGCACTGCCGTCAATTACCAAGTCGCCCCTACATTTATCACTTCTTAACCTATGCTTTCTATTTTCAGAGGACATCATAGACTGGAGTAGGGCGGGGACATAGACCTTGTTCGTAAGTAAGTCGGGATGGACTTTTGATGGAGCAGGAACCCGTAACAGGTCTACATAGCGAATCTTGTTCGCTCTCGGACGCAAGGGCTTAGCTGGGGTTTGAGAGCCGTCTACATCCCGAAAAGTAAGAACCTTGTCATTGTAAGCTACCCGTGCTTCAAAGGATGACCTTTCTAACCTTACATAGGTTGTGTTGGAATTTGACCTTCTTTCATAATTATGTTTTTTCCCCTTCACCGGACTAGTCCCACCTCGTTTAAAACCAACATTGAGCAACTTTTTCTTTTGCTTGGTTATGAACCCCATTTTGACCAGATTGCCACCTTAAAAAAAGTCAAAGTACTTATTTTGTGCCCAAAATATGCAATTTTGTATTCCCTTAAACCTCTAAATGTGAGCAGGCAATGCAAATTGACCACCTGCTGCAGTTTAAAGGCACTCATGACATTATATACTAGAATATATAATTGGTGGCCTGTAATTAAAGAGGCTGCGACAAACAAGGTGCTTTAAAGATTTTACACTTTATTGGTTTGAAACAAGCAATTACTGGAAGCTGATTGATTTCTACACTTCAAAGTATCTTTGATCTCCCATTTTGACTAATTTGTTAATTGTCTTGGATGAAATTGGAATTTTTTTTCTATAAAATTTACATTTTTGGGGTGATTTTTTTTTAAAAATACACAAAAAATACATTATCAAAATGGCTTAGAGTAAACATATCTAACAAAGTCATTCTCTCCTCACCCCACATAAGCCCCCCATACATGTTTGTTTGGTTTGTTTGGGTATTTTGTCACAAATATTGCAAATATCAGCTTTAATTGTTAGAGGGACATTTAAGCTTCAAGACGCTTGAAATCACCGGCTTCCGACCAAAATCACCTGTGTTTGAAAATATGAAATAAAATGGCCAAATGGACAGATATACAAGCCAAACTTAATATATTGGTGCAATATGCATGGGAAGATAATTATATGCAAGAAAAACTAATTTTAATGAGAACAAATTTCTCTTATAGGTTACAGTATACTAAATATTTCAGGTGTGCAATGCTATACTCTCTAAATAAATCAACACCATTTATTTGAAGACACAATTTTCTGTATAGTCACTTGCCATGACTTTATTTTTGAATATTTCTTTGTACGTGTGGTAGGAAAAACATTGTTGTGTACTAAAAATTCACTGTTTCGCTTGAAGGTTGGAGACTACATGACGAGACTTTGACAGTTGGCAGTATACCTTCAACTGGAGAGTATCCGGTAAAAAGATGGCCGTAAAACAGTGAACTTTGATTCGCGTCGAGTTCTTTCTTACATATCACATGACCTATCTTTTTTATTGTCTAAATCAATTCGGCTCGGAATGCTCTTTAAGAAAAGGTATGGTTATGAGGGTCTCTACGCGCAAAATGTTGAGTTTATTTTTTGTTGAATTTATTGCTTTTACATTGAATTTGTTAAGGAAATCTTTTAGTATATTGTGACCTCAACACATTTTGCGGGAAATTCAGCTCCGAATAGTTTTACAGCCACTGCTACGTATTAGATACTGTTATGTTCTTTACAAGATAAATTTAATCTTGCATTAGTTTGAATTAAATGATCACTTTAAATACAACAATATCGACAACCTAAACATAAATATTATTAAATTTAGAAATAAATAAAAAAAATGACAATAATGCGAATATTTTGAAATTCAGGAAACGACCTTGACATGTCAAAACTTCGAAGGTCGCATACCGGTAAAATTTCTGACGTTCATAAAAAGAAACAACTGCAACTATGGCTTCTCAAAGAAAATTTTTCGTTGGAGGAAACTGGAAAATGAATGGAAATAAAAAGACTGTGGATGGTATCATCGATTTCGTAAATAAGGACTGCATCGATCCAAATGTGGGTAAGCACAATCATTTCTTTTTGAGGTTACAATGCGCTATTAAATATGGTACATGCACTCTTTCATGTCAACCGTTTATTTGATTAGGTCATTGCTAGGTAACTCTTGTTTTTATGGACAGAGCATTGTTATAAATATATGATTCATATCATATATGGCTTAATATGCTTACAGCTTGGTTATTTTTAAATGTTCAATGTGCATCCATTACAGGCAATGCAGAATGTCTTTTGACATTGCAGTGTCACTGACTAAATATCCTGTTTGCTGATTTGTGTTATGTATTCAAAGCCTGTAGTATCATCTTATAAAGAAATGAACAAGATGTCACACTGTTTCTTCTAACACATGTTTTTCATTTTAAAAATATTGTATACTGGGATATTTTCCACTTGAGCGGTCCCCGGAAATTCTCTGTAAGCAACCTTTTGTGCTTTTGTTGGCATTGCTACACATGACTGGTGTATATCTAGTTGGCAGCCATCTTGCCTCAGTTCGTAATGTATTAAAACGTATCAAAACAGGATGAAAAATAGAGCCACACAGTGTTTAAGTGTTTATAAACAAGGATGTGGGGGCAGAAGCCCCCAAAATAAATCATTCCGCAAATTAACATTTAAATTTGCTACGTGGTTTACAACACTTTTGTTTCTGCAGTTCAAACATAGAACTGCTTCTGATAATCCAAGAAACATACTAAAACTGCTCTAAGGCAAAAGAAATCACTTTTCTCAAAAGCGGTCGTCATAAAAAATGCATTAAAGTCATAAAATTTACCCATAGATTATTCACACAAACCAAAGTTGCGTAAAATCTAAGAAAAAACAGGAATAAAGTCCAACCTTCCGACCCTACGTGTTTTGGGCATGCATACACAAACTATAATTTTTAGCTTGACTATTTCAAGAATATGTGAGCTATCCTACTACTGTCGGCATCCGTGTCTCAATTGGTTTAAGTTTTTATTCAAAAGTCTTGTAACGTCAAAAGTACATAAGTTATTCACTTGAAATTTGGAATATACCTTTGTCATCAACTCCAGTATCAGGGGCAACATTGCCCTTAACATTGCCCTTAACATTGCCCCTTTTTCAGTTAGATTTTCTTGTTAATGTTTATATTCAAAAGTTTTGTAACATCAAAACTACATAAGTTATTCACTTGAAACTTGGAAATAACCTTTGCCATCAACTCCAGTATCAGGGGAAACATTCCCCGTAATAACTTTGTTTGTACTTTGAAAGAGTTATGCCCCTTTTTCACATAGATTTTCTGGTTAAAGTTTATATTAAAAAGTTTTGTAACTTCAATACTACATAAGATATTCACTTGAAACTTGGAACTAACCTTTGTCATCAACTCTAGTATCAGGAGCAACATTACCCATAACTCTATTTTGTATTTTGACAGAGTTATGCCCCCTTTTCACTTAGATTTCCTGTGTAAAGTTTATATTCAAAAGTTTGGTAACTTCAAAACTATGTAAGTTATTCACCTGAAACTTGGAACTAACCTTTGTCATCAACTCTAGTATCAGGGGCAACATTACCCATAACTCTGTTTTGTATTTTGACAGAGTTATGCCCCTTTTTCACATAGATTTTCTTGTTAAAGTTTATATTCAAACATATTGTAACTTCAAAACTACATAAGTTATTCACTTAAAACTTGAAACTAACCTTTGTCATCAACTCGAATGTCAGGGGCAACATCACCCATAACTTTGTTTTGTATTTTGACAGAGTTATGCACACTTTTTACATAGATTTTGTGGTTAAAGTTTTTGTTCCAAAAATCTATAAACTCTACAAGGCTTCACTTAAAAGTTTTGTATTTTAACAAATTTATGCCCCTTCCACTATCGAAAATATGTACCAACTGAAATACTTCAAATAGTCGAGTGCGCTGTCCTCTGACAGTTTTCTTTTAGGCCTAATGCTCCTAACAAAGAGATCTATTTCTATTGTTGGAGCTTGAATGCTTTTACAAATGTGTTCTGTTGTCCTGTTTCAGAGGTCGTTGTTGCCCCATCTGCCATCTATCTAGACTACACAAGACAGAAGGTGAATGTAGCTGTTGGAGTGGCCGCTCAGAACTGTTACAAAGTGGCCGCTGGGGCATTCACTGGAGATAACAGGTCAGTGAATTCAGTGATTTTTTTTGCTAATTTTAGTATGTTTAAAAGCAGTTTCCCCTGACAAAATATCCTCCATTTTTCCCCCAAATTGTCAATTTTATTCCCCCAAGTAATTATTATTTTACATGTGGGTGCGTGAATGATAATTTGAATCAGCACGATTGTCAAAAAGAAGTTCAGTAGATGAAACATTTGACATATTTATCATTAAAAAAGCAAAATTACCACACATGTCATGGAAAATAAACTTTTTAAAACTTTCTCCATTTTGAAATTGTCGCGCTAAAGTTCCCAATTTCATGGGGACAGGCAGTTAGGAAATTTTGAACAAAAAGTCTTCCAGTGTATTATGTTGTGCAGAAAATGCCAAAAATGATATGAAGCGCGTCGTGAGAAAACTGGGGTTAATGCATGTGCGTAAAGTGTCGTCACGGATTAGCCTGTGCAGTCCGCACAGGCTAATCCAGGACGGCACTTTCCGCCTACAGTGGAATTATGTTTAGATGGACTTCCTTGAAACAGAAAATACCATAAAAGCGGAAAGTGCCGTCCTGGATTAGCCTGTGCGGACTGCACAGGCTAATCAGGGACGACACTTTACGCACATGCATTAAGCCCGGTTTTCCTATGACACGCCTCATATATATATTTTTATGCACTTTATAAGGGTAAAAGACAATTCAAAAAGTCTTGTGGTTTTTATTTCTGCCCTTCAGCTGCATTTTTGTATATCCAACAAGCAATATGCTATTCCAAAATACCAAAACAGATATTTAAATGCACTAAATAATCAAAATAATCTAAAGCATATTTTATTCATCTAAATATATCTTGGACTTGTATTTCTTGCCTGACGGGTGTTTCTTTCTAGGGCAAATTGTATGTATTTTTTCACAAAAGTTTAATTTGTGTGGGGATTGTTCATGAAATTATTTCTGCGGCCATTCTCCCCCTGATTCAAGTAGGGCAGTTGTCAGTTACTGGCATAAGTATGTGCATTTAGTACTGGTAAACTGCTTAGATCAGCTAAGCTTGCCCAGGAAAAGTATGATCAGGTTAAATGACTGCTGTGATATGACTGAAATACTGTTAAAACAGCGAAAAATCCAAACAAAAAAACTAAACAAATTTCCCAAAAGTCAAGTTTTAGATATTTCATTCTCATTTACTCAACTTTTTGTGATATTTTCCCGCAAACATTGAGTTACGGCTGATGAGCCTTGACTTCTGTCTACCTATTTCTTAGTTTTCTACATGTTATAGACTTGTTAACTTAACACCTTGATTTGAAATTTACCAAAGTGTTTGCGATATTTTTTAAGTTATGTCTCGCGCTACATGTTTACGACCTGTTTATTACACCTGGATTTGCAGTTTACCGAATTGTTTGCAATATTTTCTAAGATAAAGTTATGTCTTGCGCTACATGTTTATGACCTGTTGACTACAGCTTGATTTGCAGTTTACCAAATTTGTTGCAATATTTTCTAAGATAAAGTCATGTCTTGTGCTACATGTTTACGACTTGTTGACTTTACACCTGTATTTGTAGTTTACCAAATTGTTTGTGATATTTTCTAAGTTATGTCTCGTGCTTTATGTTTACGACTTGTTGACTTCACATCTGGATTTGTAGTTCACCAAATTCTTTGCATATTTTCTAAGTTATGTCTTGTACTACATGTTTACGACTCGTTTTAGTGCTGAGATGATCAAAGACGTAGGATGTGAGTGGGTCATTCTTGGGCATTCAGAACGCAGGCATGTCTTTGGGGAATCTGACCAGGTGATTTTTATGTTGAAATTTCTAACACTTTATATTAGTAACCAGTATTTTCGGTCCAGTTATTTTCTTAAAAAATATACAGTTGGAGTAATAATTTAATCAAAATTATTCAAATCAAGGCATATGAAATTGATATCGAATCAAGCTTTTAGTAAATCATTACAGATCTTCAATTGACCTGACTTGTAAACTGAATAAAAACATTTTTTACATAATTTTGTGAAGTACATGTATATATTTCCTAGATTTGTCCTCAGTTAAGTAAGTGCACACCTTGCATTTAACATGCTTATTGATGAGCATTTTTATAAGTCACTTTAGAGTAAAATAAACTAATAGATTCATAGTAATTGATACCCTTCTAAATAATTTTTGTCTCAATTGTATATTACTGAAATAAAATGCAGAGATATTTCACATTTCCATTCCCATATTTTCACTACCCGTAGCTTATTGGAGAGAAGACCCAGTTTGCACTGAACACGGGACTGAAGGTTATTGCGTGCATCGGGGAGAAGCTAGATGAACGTGAGGCAGGCCAAACAGAGGAAGTTTGCTTCAGGCAAACCCAGGCCATTATAGGTCAGTATTCAGGCCTTTTTTTATGCCATTTTTTAGGGCTGAAATTTGGTCCCATTCCCCTAATAAAAAAGTATATATCTTTCCCCTATTTTAACCTTAAAATTCCCATCAAGTGATTCCCATCAAGTAATTCAGTTGTCAAGCACGAAGTGCATAAGTATGTGCACTTGGTGCTGGTAAACCGCTTAGATCGGCTAAGCTTGCCCAGGAAAAGTATGATCAGGTTAACTGACCGCTGTGATATGACTGAAATACTATTTTTCCCATGAAATAAGGCAATTGTAGTAATAGATTCACCCAAACGTCTATTCTCAGACTTCTTAACATAATCCTTATTCCAGAAGCCTTGAACTTCGGGATTATAATACCTATATATTTGCATGAAAATGTAATTCTTCTCTTATTTTATTACTAGATAATTTTATATTCAGACTGCATCGAAGAGTCAGACTGGGCGAACATTGTGGTAGCGTATGAACCAGTCTGGGCCATAGGCACCGGGAAGACTGCCAGCCCGGAGCAGGCCCAGGAAGTGCACGACAAACTGAGGAACTGGCTGGCTGCGAAGGTGTCCCCTAGTGTAGCCGACAGTGTTAGAATTATATATGGAGGTAAGTCCTTGATTTCTAAGGTATAGGCACCTGGGTGGTGAAATCTCATATTGCTTTACTTGTCCAGTCTGGACAAGTGACGTTTAATGTTTGAGTGTGCAGTAATCATATACTGAATTTTGGCAATATTTCACTTGTGCGTAAGTGCTAGGGCCAAATAAAAATGCTGTGAGTTTTTAGTGCTCTTTGTTGTCCATGAAATCTGTTTTTTTATCACATTTGTTTTTAACGAAATGTGTGTTTAAAAAAGTTTACAAAACTTTTACTGCAGGAGTGAACAGAGATCACCACTTCTGTCTGACTGTCCATCATGCTTCTTGTGCATAATAAAATTGAAAAAGAATTTATAAGAGCAGTTTAATTGAAACTTATAATTAAAAAGGGCATTGGCATAAAGTGCAGAGTATAACAACTTAATCACTTATTATTATAGATATATTTATGGAGTTGTTTCCCTTTGATTATTTGTCTTGCACAGACCGCAGTTGCATTACCAATGAAATGATTCGATTCATATGAAGTTTTATATTTTGATTAACTGCATAAAGAGGTACAGATTACAAGGGCAGTAACTGGGCCAACTGTTGTACTTATGGAGTAACTGCCCTTTGCTAAATTGTGTGAGGCTTAACTTCATTATTTGTACTGTGCAGGGCCCGAATTCACAAAGCTCCTTAGGAAAAACTTAAGTAAATTTCTTAAATTCATAAAATTCCTTAAGTCTCTGGATGTTTCTCATATATGTCTTGTTACATTAAAATGCTTAAAACTAGTTAATATGGCTTATGTATTTCATATTTTAACTTTTTGGTAGCAGAAGTAATTGGATTTCACATAGAAAATATTATCTGAAATGTTTACCTAAGTACCACTTTAGTTAAGATTTTCCTTAGGAGCTTTGTGAATACCAGCCCAGAGCTTAACTGTAACCGTTGTACTTGAAATGTCACATAATCATAGAGGAAGTTTGAGAGTAAAATCAGGAGAATGCATTTTCACATTAAAATCTTATTGTTTTGAAAAATGTTTTAGCATTTAACATTCTTTTCAGCAATATGCATTATTTTAACAAAATAAATGTACTTCAAAATCGATTCTAATAATACATTTTATACATTTACATGCCAAATCATTTTCAGTATTTCTTCATTCAGGTTCAGTGACTGCAGGCAACTGTAAAGATCTTGGAAAGCAGCCCGACATTGACGGTTTTCTTGTGGGTGGAGCCTCGTTGAAACCGGACTTTATTCAGATTGTGAAAGCCAGAGCTTAATATGGCAAAAACTTTCTAGTGAAGATTTCAGTAGTGTTCTGGAATTGTGTTTTACTTGGGGCGTTTAAATCTGCTTTGCAGTGGGCAAACTTTGTTCTGTTGAAAAGGTGCTTTAGTGATATAAAAAGTAAACAATATTGAGCAAGAATTGCGTGTTTACACGTGTACAGCAATTGAACAGGTTTTGCTATTTTTACTTAGCAAGACACAAATAAAAAAATCTTGAATTTCATATGGTTTGTTGCTTTAAGTAATTATCCCTCCTATCGAAGATTGCGGGGTATATTGGTTTGCTAATATCTGTTGGTTGGTCTGTCCGTCGGTAGACCACTTTCGTTTCCGCACTCTAAGTTGAATAGTTTTCATCGGATCTTCACCAAACTTCATGAAAATGTTTGTAATAATAATATCTAGATCAAGTTCGATAATCAGCCAAATTGTCTCAGTAATTGTGTAGTTATTGCCCTTGAATATTCTAAAATTGCCATTTTTAGCGGTTTCCGATAGCCCAATAGCTTTCATCCAATCTTAACCAAACTTCATGAAAAATTGTATTGGCTTAATATCTCAGCCAAGGTCGATAATCGGCCAAATCGATCCAGGAATTTTGGAGTAATTGCCCTTGAATTATCTAAAATTAGCCTGTTTAGCCGTTTCCACTCTCTAGACCAACTACATTATTCACTTGAAACTTGGAACAAACCTTTGTCATCAACTCCAGTATCAGGGGCAACATTCCCCTTAACTTTGTTTTGTATTTTGACAGAGTTATGCCCCTTTTTCACATAGATTTTCTGGTTAAAGTTTATATTCAGCAGTTGTGTAACATCAGAACTACATTATTCACTTGAAACTTGGTATATACCTTTGTCAAAACTGTGCCAGAATGTTGGCCCTTTGTCATTTTTTGCACTATAGAATACATTGTATACATGTACATGTATACTTCCCAAAGATTTGTGGACTCAACTCCTCTTTAACTACTTGGCGGATTTCGCTTAAACTTTCACAGCTGAAGAACCTTAACGTGTAGGTGATCGTAAAGAAAGGCTGCAACCAAATTTGACAAAATTTTGGACATATTCCTTTTTTCCACCATAGAATGTATATGAAAATTAATTTGTGAAGGCAGAAATTAGTGTTGGCGACACACTCTTTGTCAGTGTTCAAACATGCGTCGCGAAGGGATCCGTGTCTATGACATATCTAGTTAATAATAAAAGTCCATTTATGATAGGTCACATAGCTATGAAACGAAATGCCCGGTTACAGTTGACCCATACATTAATCACTCTTTATGAAACAGGTAGATCTATATAGTTTTGACGATACGCTAGGGAAATTATAGCCACGCCTTCTTGGGTCAAACTCAGACGAAAACCGTTGACAGTAAACGAAAGTTTTTACAAGACATCTTTGTTCAACAATAAATTAAATTCTGAATGGCTAAACACAATTGCCAATTGAATCTCGTCGTAAGGTCCATTAATGTTTTTCATTGCGATTAAATTACGTGTTTAGTGTTAAACTTCGAATAGTGATAGAAACGGGTGAAAACAGTCGACGCTGTACATAAACTATGTTCTCCTCAGTAAGGCTAAACAAATTAATGATTTGTTTCTCAGGCAGCGCCGCAACGTTTTCTAATGGCCCGCCACGAATTTGATTTAATGCCAAAAAAACGTTATTTCCTATGCCGATCGCGCCCGGGTTTTAAAGGAGCAGTCCAGAAATATGTTAATACAAATCAAACTTTGCAGAAAGTGTTTATAATGGACATGTTACCGGACAAAAACTTACCATTGAAATATGTGAATTATTAACATTTTGGTAACTTGCTATCGTCTATTTTCTGTATGCGATAACTGGTGATGTCTCTTGGGTAAACCAGCTTGTACTTATAGTATGTTCCGTTTGTACCAAGTGCTTTTGAACAATGCCTTTCGTAAATAAGAAACAGATTTCGGACGAATAAACACCATAAACGTTCATAAGAACTAAAACTAAAATTACGATGTATTGATTTAGAACCGATGGACATCGGCTTAATATTAAACGAATCCGCATTTTAAGATAGCGGAAGAAGTGTTACCCGTTAGATTTCGGTATTTCTAGTAACTTTCTTCCTGTCTGATTTAATTATATAAAACGGATATACACAAAATGTGAAATACTGTGTAAATTTTATTTAAAAAAGCCATCTTCGATTGGGAACCGTTATAAATATTGTCCATTTGTTGACTTAAACTTCGTAGATGCTTTTGCTTGTGTAATATTTAGCATTCCATTTTTTTTTTGAAGAAAATCTGTGTCAATATAAGTCTTATGGAAACAAACGAAAATGCCAGCTGCATTGACAAATGTTGATTTTCCTTTCCAAAAAATATATATTGGTGATTTATTGCAAAAAATCCTATTTTTGACAGTTATAAAAAATATGAATTACGAAAAGTTAAATTCTATAAATAGGAGTACTTTAATGCTGATGGTATATCAATTTTAAGGCACTTATGTTAATTACGAACATTCAAATTGATTGCCTTTTAACGTCAGCTTGCATAAATGACCGTTTGTGTTTAATAATTATATATTTAGAATTTTATAAAAAGGGATGTTTATGTTGTTATTAAAACTTAAAATTGTCTTAAATCTGCACTTATTTACTTGTTTTAATAAGCCATTACAAAGTACCAGAAAAGAGTAGGAGAAAGAAAAAACTTCAATAAAAAATAAATTCGCCCTCCCTCCTGAATTTTGGGAAAAAATGCCCCAGAAACAATTCTTTATTTTTGTTTAGCCTAATCAGTTGATATTTGACCGAAATATAAAGGGAGTTTTGACATGTGCATATATAGGGAAGTGAATACAGACGCTTTTCGCTTAAGGCAGATTATTGAGTTTAGGATCGACTACGAAGAATTTAACTGTAAATGTTAAACAATAACGTCGTTTACATTCGGTATACGAGCATAATTTCAATTGTTTAATGTTTGAGAAAATGTTGACAAGAGCATATTGCAAATGGTTAACATTGGATTTAGTCGAGGAATCTGGTTTAAGTACATGTTAATAATAGGAAAAACGGCGATTTTGACTAAAAACGGACTTTAATAAGGCATATTCTCTGTTCAAAACATGGCAATTTCATATTGCACAGTGACCGTGTCATTTTTTGCACTGCTGTGTATCTATATATTGTCCGCACTACTGAGCGGCCGAATAGTTGGTCAGTTCAGAAGATTTAGCCTACACGATAAACATTATTGGAATCTCAGAGTGGTCAAGTTCTTTAGCGGTTTTGTCAGCATCACTTTCGGTATCTGGGCAACGTTCGTCGACACTCGTCTCGCTTCGGACATCGTTAATGCCACCACGTCGGAAAGCCTGCTGGCTGTTGACTATATCATTGGCCATTGTCTTCTGGAAGTTGTGATGGACGCAGTTCTGAAGATTTACTTTAGACGACGTAACTTCCTGGTCTCTTTGCATCACATATTAATGCTAATTGGCTACACTTTGGTCAGCTATCACGGGAAGTTGCACTATTTCGCCGTGCGGCTTTTGTTGCTGGAAATGGTTTTACCACAGCAAACGGTTTGCTGGATCATGCAGAAAATAAAAAGCAAAAAATGTAATACGTGGAAAGGGTGCCAAGTTGTGCTCGTGTTGTTGTTCCATGCCCGTACATATTGCGAACTATATGCTCTTTATATGCTTTACACAAACTTTGCTGTGATTTTTCAGACGTCACCTGGTCCACTTCTTGCAGTAAATATCCCTTTGTTGCTAATGGCGACATTTGTGATGACGCCAGCTTGGACGATATATTCGGCGAGCCTAATGTTCAAAACTGAACCGACATGAAATCAGTGTACAAGAACTCAAAAAAGTTCACAGCACTTGTGTTTAGTGTTTATGGAGTCGTTTTCCTGTGCAAAGGTTCGATACCAGTAAATCATTGTGTATCCCTCCGTGGACCATTCGAAAGTAGTGCCTATTACTAAAGAGTTCATTTTCTCTTCTGGTATAAAAGCCATTTAGCAATCGTAGACAAGCCTTTTGTGATTATGTCTAATGTCCTATATGTGTCTGGAACATTTTGGTGCATTTCACTGGAGGCTATCTTGAAAGGTGAACTTTTGGGTGTGTTTACTGTAGCATGGGGCTTTTGTCTTAAGTATGACAGCCGAAACCGTGTTTTCTATCGGTGTCTGCGTTCAGGTGAGATGCATTTTCTTAAAAGTGTATGACATATCTTTTGTATTGCAAGTTTTGGAAGAGGAAAGATTCATCTTTAACTTGATATGAAACTTGCACAATCTGAAATAAAGAAAAGGCTAGCAAAATGCTTGGAAAGTTTGCTGTTTTATAATGGGACCCTATGGGAATCGGATTTACTGGTATCTAACCCAAAGCATAACAGTTGTTTATGTTTATTTGATCATCGCATGACCGATGTTGACCAACAACACACTCTACACTTGTCGCCAGGTGGATAATTGCAGACGTTCAGCTTTTCATTCATTGAAGTCTATGCATGAATCTAAGGCCAAAAAAATTAATGGTTGGTTTCCGCTTACATCTGAAAAAATCTAGGAGAGGAGGTAAAATATAACTTTTTTTTCTTTAATTTTATTTTCTTTGCCACATATTCAACACACAGTTTAAGTATATTGAACAGCATGTTAATTGTTTTTAAACGCCTCCCAACAAAGAAAGCGAAAACTGCTCTTTTTTCCCGAAAATCAAAGAATGTTAGTGATTGATAGGCAAACAAAATTAAAGGGTCGGCAGAAAAAAAATTGGGGGGGGGGGGCGGCTCGGGTAAGCGGAACGAACAACTTTTTTACGCCTAATTAGACTCCGTAAACCATTATCTGAAATTTAAAGGGACCTGTTCACAGATTGACGATTTGACAATTTTTAAATGTTTTATCACATATTGCAAAAATAAAATACTAGTGAATATAAAGGAGCGAAATAATACTTCGCAGATAGAAATATACTGTAAATTATTTTTAAATACCGTTTCTTTATGAGTAATCATCAGTTGACATTGATGCAATTATAAAGAGGCTGTAAGGCTAAACGATGGAATAATTTGAAGTGTTTTTGTTGTATTTGTTAAAATCGTTGACAACACGTGGATCACTTTACATAAAGTAAAAAAATCAGGGTCAAATATAAGAATCGAAATGGCCGAGTAGTTAAGGCGATAGTCTTTTAATCCAGGAGCAACTTTTGTTTTCCTTTTCTTTAAAAAAAAAAAATCCTTTTCTTGATATTATACTCGAGCTCGTTTGTTGAAATGCTTAAATCTGTCAAGTTAAGACATTTAATGCCATACTTCAACAAAATGCAAAAATCTGTGAACAAGTCCCTTTAACAACCAAAAGAAACTCGTATTTAAACTTTAATGTATATCTGCCAAGTATAACTAATTTTCATCAGAAACTCTGAACTTCTTGAAAATTCAAATGATATTATTCGGAAGTATGTCTCCGTTTTGGAAAATTTACAACCAATCGAAATTCTAGTTTTTGGTACCACACAATGTGATTTTTTTACACACTTCAGTTTACATCAGCCATGCCGGAAATCCTACCTGGTCGTCCGTTTAGAACTCATTTGTTATATTATTATTATGAGGTGCTGGAGACTTTTGTTTTATTTGACCAATCGATCTTCTAGTTTTGTGTATATGTTGTATATTATTAAGAATTTCTCCGGGTTTCATATTCATGAGCCAGTGTTTAACTACATCAAAGTAGAGCTCGACTATCTTATTTTAAAAACATATAGCGTATTTTTTTTATAACCAGATCTTCATGAAACTTAATGCTGTTATTATAACGTGTTTCATTGATTGGAAAACATCAACCTGCAGTTTGGTAATTAACATATCAGGCGTGTCGTGGGAAAACCGGGCTTAATGCACGTGCGTAAAATGTTTAGAAGAGACTTCCTTGAAACAGAAAATGCCATAAAAGCGGAAAGTTCCGTCCTGGATGAGCCTGTGCGGACTGCGCAGGCTAATCCGGGACGACAATTTACGCACATACATTAAGCCCGGTTTTCCCACGACACACCTCATATATATAATATGTACAACGATTTTACAAACATTAAGTCGATAACATCCTGTCAGTGTAATGCACCTATAAATACTTTCCCCCGGTGGAGGGGAGCGGCGCGCATATGCGGGACTTTAGACTGGAAGCGAATCCCTACATGCGGGAATTTGACCTCTCGAATGATTCCGGTTCCTATGGAAATACACTTTGGTCGGATTTTAGATCCCGGTAATACTGGGCCTCGGGCCATTTGATACTCCTATATCATCTCCAACTGAGGGGATTTAGACAAAAATGCTTGGCTCTAAGGTGGGGATTTAGACCCAAAAAAATAAAATAAGTCTAATTCCCCTGTGTCGGGACGACGTAACGTTATATGGCGCCTTTACGTGACGTCACTTCCGAACGTTACTAATAATACGAAGTTAATAAACAAATGGAAAAAGCAACAACGCTATTTTTCTACTTCCACTATACGCAAAGACACCCTGGGTCAGCCCGCCGCTCACCCCCCGCACCCCCCGATGGGTGAAATATTAATAGGTGCATAACCATGACATTTTTCACCCGAGGCATTATATACTAGTATATAATATGATCGTTTCCTTTTAAAACGTGTACCACATGTGGTGTTTAACAAGTTAATTGTAGACTTTAAAAAGAGTACTTGTATCATATATTTTTATTAGACGTTCTCCGTATAACAAAGTTGAATCGACTAGTTTTGATTAATCGCAGCATATGGGAATTATTTATACACAAGCGATATAAATTGACAGTACATAGATGATTAAACGATAACACAACTTGTCATAAAGCCGCAACCAAATGTTTGCTGGGATTACAAACATGTTTTCTGTAGTATCTGGTTGCTGGTTTCTTCTGCTTTGTCTGCTATACGTACTATCAGCCGTGCTTAGTGCAACATTTGTGAAACCTTTCAACGCTTTTGACCCTCACGAGAAGCACACGTGGACATGTCGAATCATCGATTTCTTTAACGGCTGCGTGAACATCGGATTCGGACTGTGGGCAACTTTCTTTGACTCGGATTTAAGGACAGACATAGTGCATTCCACGCACTGGGTGAGTGTTATTGCTGTAGAGATCGCCTTCGCCTTTTTCGCATTCGAGCTCATCATGGATATTATGGCCAATGTCTTTCTGGGTAAACGAAACAAACTGGTGACTCTGCATCATATTCTGACAACGCTGAGCTACGCTACATTCAGCTGCCACGGCAAAGTGCATTACTTTGCTGCCCGGCTCTTATTGCTGGACATGGTTTTACCACCACCGAGTGTCTACTCCAATCTTCATAAACTGGGACTCAGACATAGCCGGGCTGGTAAAATAAGTACGTACCTCTTAGCGTTCTGTTACCATTGTCGCTCACTATGTGAGTGTTATGCACTCGGCGTGTTTTTCGAAAACTATAAGTTTGTGTTAAATGAAGGACCGGCGGATTTGGTTTGGATTAACTTGACTCTCATTGGACTTTCTACTTTAATAATGACCCCGTACTGGACAGCAGGGGCGTGGCGTCTAATTATCGAAGATAGTAACATTACTGACAAAATGTACATGTAGCTACGTGTTTTTGTTTATGCACCTATCAATATTTTTCCCGATATGGGAGCGGCGGGCATATACGGGACTTTAGACTGAAAGCGATTCCCGACAGGCGGGAATTTGACACGCCGAATAATTCCGGGTCCCGGGAAATAGTCTTTGCCTTTGGTCGGATTTTAGATCCTGGAAATATTGGCCCCGGGTCATTTGATACACCAAGCATTTCCCACTGTGGGGATATAGAGGCAAAAATGGTTGGCTCTAGGGTGGGGAATTAGACCCCGAAAAATAAACTAAATCAAATTACCCTGGGTAAGCCCGCCGCTCCCCCCTCACCCTGGGTATGCCCGCCGCTCCCCCCTGGGGGAAAATATTACATTAGAAGGTTGTTCAGTTGTAAAATCTTAAATTAATTAACACTAAATAATTATGTAACTATGCGTTTTACTGTGTTTTCTGCAGTGGGATAGTGTACACTTTAATTCCAGTAAACATCGATCTTCCATACAAAAATGGATAGTTTTTAAAAAATAAATATAAAATGAAAAACACTTTTTTTTACAAAATAGTTTTGTCATCAATTTTGCATGGATTGAAATCAAACTTTTGTTTTTAAATATTTAGTATATATATTTATTTATTTGTTTCATGTCGGCCTTATTTTGAATAATATATGCAAATGCACATATTACAACTGTACATTGTTGTTCAGTTATTTAGCAAATCATCTCACATAGTGGCCCGCAACAGGTAATAATTACAATATTTCCTTTGGTTTTATCATTTTACAATGTTCTGATTGGCTGAAACCCATCACGTGACAAGCTTTTATTTTTCAATGAAGCCAATTGCCTCGATTAATATTCATTAGGGACTACTTTCTGTATAGCCTCTAATGAATGTAGATCTACAGTGCAAGGGGCTGAGCTTACGGATGATACCTCAATGAATTGCAAAAAAATAAATCCCAAATTATTTTTTCTTTTTAAGGTAAAATTTTAAAGCAAACAGTACACACAATTGTAATTAGAATTGTAATTATAAAAATGGAAACGCTCTTTTCGGTGCTTCATCGATGTAGTAGGGTCAGTTTATTGTGCATCTAATTTGTACTAAAGCCATCGGCTTTATGCAAATTAGATGCCAAAACACTGACCTTCATACATCAATGAAGCGCCGATAAGAGCGTACCAATTCTTAAATATTGCACAATAAAATCAGTTTGCATCGCTGTACAGCGGCTAATGGTATAACATACAGCTAGAATCATCAACGATCTTTTAAACATTCGATAGTTGCATATTTTATATGCAGAAGGATATAGCCATAATTCGTTTTGCTTCCAGTGTTTCATGTTTAAAACAGTGTTTTTTCCCGAAGTTTTCCGATTTATATGACGTGCTGAGTAAATGTCACTTCAGACCATTGTCAACACTGATTTTGTATTTTTTCGACGTAAGATATTTATATGCTTAATGCCAAACAGGCCTGAAATTGCCCAGAACTGACACCAAAATTTCCGTTAATAAAAACGTACCGGTATGTGGTATCACAAATATTAACAGGTTAAAATTTGCTTTGTAAGATACTTATCATGATAATATTCGTGTTAGATAGCTGGCATCACAAATTGGTTTGCGAATACATTTGTAATACGTGAAAATTAAGTGGTATCGCGAACATTAAGTAGATAAGATTCCGCTGTAAGATAATTATCATGATTACATCCGCGTTAGATAACTGGCAACACGAATTGGTTTGCGAAAACATTTGCGATACATGAAAATTAAGTGGTATCACGAATATTAACTTATTAAGATTTGCGTTGCAATATAATTATCGTGATAATAAGATTCGCGTTGTCAGATAATTATCACGATAATATTCGTGTTAGTAAGATAATGCAAAAGACCTCGCGCACAAATTAAGTGGTAACACGAATATTATCTAGTTAAGATTTGCGTTGTCAGATAATTATCATGATAATATTCGTGTTAGTAATATAATGAAGACCTCGCGCCGAATTAAGTAGTTACACGAATATTATCTAGATAAGATTCGCGTTGTCAGATACTTATCATGATAAGATTCGTGTTAGTAAGATAATGCGGAAGACCTCGCGCACAAATTAAGTGGTAACACGAATAAGATCTAGCCAAGATTGCGTTGTCAGATAATTATCATGTTAATATTTGTGTTAGTAAGATAATGCGGAAGACATTGCGCACAAATTAAGTGGTATCGCGAATATTAACTAGTTGAGATTCGCGCTGTAAGATAATTATCATGATCATATTCGTGTTAGTAAGATAATTCGGAAGACCTTGTAACTCCAAGAAAATGTCAGTTCTGGGCTCTTAAAGGCCATTTAGTATATAAATAAAATATCTTGCAGATAAATATCCGCAAACGCTATCTTAATATCCAGATAAATATCATAATAAATAAGTGGTAACACGAATATGTTCGCGAACGCTAAGTAGTAAACACGAATGTTTTCGCGAACCTTAAGTGGTTATCGTATGGCAGTTCTATACCACCATAATTTGCCTTATACATTTGATGACTTTAAGTTATAGCCGGAAATATTTGTGGAAGTACATTCGGTTTAACAATAAATGACATATTTCACCTGCGGCTAATTCAGCTTGCAAATTATTGCTGACATTGTATATGCATTTCGGTTGGCATTTTATTGCTGAAGTGAGTTTTAAAGTCCGTTTCGTGATTTTCATGTAAATGATGAACAGTGTTGCGAAATAGTAAAATGGTGGAAACAGATAACAAATCATGACTGGCTGCTTTTTATTTTCTTTTAAATATACAATATACATTAAAAACAGTATCAATTGTATCGTATTATAGGAAGCAAATTTTCATTTTAATGGATTAAAGTCATATGTATGGACTTGTACTGGTTAAACAAATAACTGACGCATGCAATTTTTTGTACAAAATAGATAACAAAATGATAGTGTTATATCAGCTGTAAACATTATTTAAGTCAAAGAACAGGCTCACGATTTTCTCCGCACAACGAATTGTAAATTCAAATTTCGTTATGTATGTATCGTCGTTAGAACATGGCCAAGAAATTTAAAAAACGTTTATATGGCAAAAACAATAAACAGAGCGACATAGACAACATGTTGAGCTAACATAGACAACAATAAAAAGCAAAACAGTATCACATCTATTGCATTCACTGTCTGTATGACATCTAATGTAGTGTCGTCGCCAGTTTGTTCCACAGTGCTTTTACCGGCAACACAAGTATCTACGTCATGTTCATTCCTGCGTTGATCTTTCAATCCATCTTCATCATCCTCTGGTCTTTGTACTTCCATTGCGCTTGCTTTGCTGGGAGGTGCGACACGCCTGCGTATTCGCAACCAAAACTGCAACTTTCGAACAATGTCCTTTCGGTTTGTTAATGCTACGGTGGCAATAGACGATGTTGTCGACAGCTTTGAGGAGGCGAATTGAACATTGACATAAAGTTGCAGGTTTGATACTGGACTTGAAACCTTCGGAATCAAGTCGCTGATCATTTGTAGGAGAACCACAAATGACAAGAACAGCGCGACCCAATATTCGATACGTTCACCGCTCACGGCTGGTACCATGACACAGAACATGTGCATGAAGGATTGGAAGAAAACTGGCAGGAGCAGATTGAAGATGTAGAATGCTGAACGCCTTTTCAGAACAGCCGACGCCTCCAGTGTCGTCTTCCCGCGATTTTTATTTGTCAACAGACGTGTTGATTCAACCGTCCATTCTGGATTGTCATTGAAGACCGGGGAAAACTGAATGAACATATCAGACCAATTAAGTACTTCCTCCGACTCATTCCATATCCTTTTCACAAACTTGTAAGAACAGTTTTGTTCATCGAACGGAAACTTAGAAATATCAACTACGCACGAGGTAACGACGTGTCCGCCGTAATACCTCGAACACGACCCAGAGTTGTCTATCCTAAGGACGCCATCTTGAGCACCGACGTCGATTGTTCCAATAGCGTTATACAGATAAATGTCAGGCACCGACACGAGCTTTTCAGGAACAAGTGTGCTGCTAATGCCGCTGAAGTCTTCCGGCTATCACAGGACTGTATCCGCTGTCCATTCTGTTAGCACAGGCTAATCCAGGACGGCACTTTCCGCTTTTATGGTGTTTTATGGTATTTTCTGTTTCAAGGAAGCCTCTTTTAAACATAAATCCACTGTAGACGGAAAGTGCCGTCCCGGATTAGCCTGTGCGGACTGCACAGGCTAATCCGGGACGACACTTTACGCACATGCATTAAGCCCGCTTTTTCCACGACACGCCTCATATTTGCCTTAAAAACTAAAATACCGGTTTATTTAGTTTTTTTTTAATTATTACTTTCTTTCATATTCCATGTCGTTGCGTTGTCTTGTCTGTAGTCTAAATACATGTATTTCAGGCGCGCATACTAGTTATAAATACCGTGCAAATGTTTACCATTATGTTCTAATCATTCTTATGTATTCAATGCTTCACTTGTTAATATTAACTTTTTAATATCCAGTTGAGTTTCCTTTCTATATTGTGCCGTGCGATTCCTATGGAATCTGAAACATAAATGACCATTGTATACGGTCGACACGTTGTCTACAACTTTTACATCAACTTCAAATTCTTTAAAGCGACTGTTCGCTGTTGTTAACGTGCAGTACGCTTCGTTGTTAGAATAAATCTCATGCATCATACTTTCATATTCACTTGTATTGTGCAATTGTATTGACCTGGCACTCGTGCATATTCCGTTTATTTTCGTAAATCTATTTTAAGTGACTCAAAGGGACCTGTTCACAGATTGGCAAATTGACAATTTTCAAAAATTTTGTCATAGATTCCAAAAGGAAATTATACATTATTTACACACAAACGAAATAACACTCTTGACTTAGAAATAGATTTGGAAATACCGTTTTGTTTATGGATAATTATCAATCGAAATGGATAAAAGTATAAAGCGTTTCATCGGTATTTTGGAATACACGTGTATCACTTTCATAACGTTAAAAATACACATCCAAACATGTAAGTCTGAATGGCCGAGTGGTTAGCGTATGAGATTTTTATGACAAAGGTTCCGGGTTAGAGTACCGGCGAAGGCATAGTTTTTATTTAATTTTTATTCTTTATATTATATTTGTTGTAGATTATTCCATATGTTGTAGTCTTTGCAGTAAATACATTTAATGGCATTTTTCAAAAATACGAAAAATCTGTGAACAAGTCCCTTTAAGGATACTCAGATAGGAATATGTATTGAATAAATCCTTACTTTGTTACAGTTGATACTGTAATGCAGTGGTAAGCACGCACAGACTATGAGCATGATGTTTTGGGTTCGAATCCCAGAACAGGCACTTTTAATTTTTAAAGAATGTCATGAAACGGAATCTCATCATCAACTTCGATTCTGACACAGAAGACAGCTGCACCAATAGTGCGAGCGAAACAGAGTCTTTGTGAATGCATTTTTATGTACATAAAATAAATAAATTAATTAAAAAAATAAAGAAATAAAACAAGAAAAAAAAGTCAAAATAAAGAAAAAAGTAATGGGAAGAAGTGATGTTGTGGTAAAAGAAATGATAAAAAATAAAAAGATAGATTTTGGCAGGGTTCGAAGCACAGTCATTGTTATTCAAAGTCTCAAACACTTGCCACAGCACCCATAAACATTCTTCCTGACGATTGTTTATGGGTGCTTTTGTTATAGTCCGTGCTTTAGACCTAGATTAATGTTAAACCGATATAAATAGAACAGTTGAGCGCTACCGGAAAATAAAAAAAAAGATTTTGGCAGATTTTGAACCACAGTCATTGTGATCAGAGTCTAAAACACTTGCCACCCCGCCATTCTTCCTGACGCTTGTTTATGGGTGCTTTAGTTATAGTCCGTGGTTTATTTAGACCTAGATTAATGTTAAACCGATATAAATAGAACAGTCGAGTGCTACCGGAGATTAATGAGTTCCATGTCAATACAATCGCACGATATATATAAAGAGTTTTAGTAATACGTTTGTATCGTTATTTACACAAAAAAGGACGGATCTTGTAATGCAAACATATATAGTGCGACCGAAGTGCAATGCTCACGCTCTGAAAAGAACTATATCGTTTAAAATACAATTTTCCATTTCAAATCATCCCACAATTACGTTAACCGTCCAGTAATCACATGTATAGTTAAAACTGTTATGAGTGTGTATATAAAGTCAAAATTTAAAAATATAAACCGTAGAAATATGAAGTTCAAACAATTTGTATTAATTATGTGAACAATGAATAATAGCAATTAATGAGAGTTTTTTTCCATTTTAAGTTGTAATGTCCCTGTAAAAAGTTCCTATGACACAGCATGAACAAAGAGAAAATGCAGTAGATTCAGCATGGCCAAGAACGTTTACATATTTTGGGGAATTTTATATCCTGTCTTGAGTTATGCTATATATGTACGGGCGGAAGTGGTGGTTGGAACAACGCGTACAATTTATCATATCTCATTGCCTTTGTTTGTGTTTCTTTTTTACTCATACATTTGTATGTCAGCTTACATTTGTTTCCAGTTGAGCTTCTTTTTTTTATGTTTTACCAAATTACATATATTTCTCAAATCCTTTCAATAAGAAAATGCTTTAACAGAGAATAATTTAAAGTCAGACGGCATTCCGGGTAGCCGCTGAAGTATTTTTATTTTATTTTTTATTTCCAACCATACCTGAACATTTTATGCAAATCTTTCATAATTTGTGTGATAACTGGCAGAGAGACAGAAAGACGGACAGACGATGGGCATACGGATGGGCGGACGGACAGACAGACAGACAGCCGTTGGACGGACAAACGGATGGACAGACAGACATGGAGACAGATAGGCAAACAGACAGACGGACGCACAGACGGCTGGACCCACGAACTGACACACAGACTGACATCAAGACTGACAGACATAAAGACAAACAGACATACAGACAAAAAGACAGAAAGACGTGCAGACAGACGGACAGACGGACGCAGAGTAAAACATAATAGCCTTTGCATCTAAACATCTCGCCATTATGACTTGTGTGTACACATACTGCTTTAACAAACAG
This sequence comes from Congeria kusceri, assembly GCA_027627225.1. NCBI lineage: Eukaryota > Metazoa > Mollusca > Bivalvia > Myida > Dreissenidae > Congeria > Congeria kusceri. The sequence goes on from JAPFQT010000322.1 coordinate 37,512, forward strand.
GAAAAAACATTTGTTGGCGACGGGTTAAATACCAAATCAACAAACCTCGCTAGATTTATGGCATAATGACTGTAAGGAAATGGTCGTTTATATGTGTACATAAGGCCACACCAAATTGAATACTTGGTCATCGGATTTTCTCCGAAAATTTGTAGAACGAATGAGCGCAAAAAAAAGATATAAAAATATTATTTTTTAAATTTTGGTTGTTTTGGTGCGAGCGCATAATTTTCGCGAATTTAAAGATAAAAGTATTTTTGCTATGAACATGGGAATTTTAAGCAATAAATGTATGAAATAATAAACCATGAGATAAACAGACCTAACATAAGATATCGCTTAATACCGTAAGTGTTTAAAGTTAACAACTATCAATGAACCGTTTATTCAAGTATTCATTTATGAATTTGTTCCGAAATTACATGCATAATGAAAGCACTAAATATATTACGTCCAATTGTCATTTATTGGATGAGAAAAATTAAACCATTTTGAAATGGTCTAGTCGAGATGGTATTACCCTTAGAATGTAATAATCGTGAACATTTGCCGTAGTTTTTGGTTTATATTTACAAAAATTTGGAATACATGTTATTTTTTAATGCAGAGCAAGTTGAAAAAGTAATGTAACATAATCGTCCGAATATCAATCATTTTGCAAAATCCATATTTTATTTACTGATACATGTCGTGAAATAAAATCACACAGGCATTTTTAATTGAATACACATCATTTAGCACATATATATTTTGATGATTTTTTTTCAAAAACAAATAAACGGCATGCATATTAATAAAAAATTTACACATTGATTTATCAGTGTTCAACATTTTCAAAACAACATGTATTATGTAAATACATGTAACATTTTTTAAATTAGTTTTAAGCTAATATCCCTGTTAATTTGACCAAGTCATTAATACTTATTATTTTATGGCACGTTTATTTAATATTTGCTTAGATTAGAGGATGCCACTTTTGACGTACGCATGTCTAATGTACTCATCTAAGTCACTAATTACATAAATTCAGATTTATATTAAACAATTAACTCAAATGTTGAATGTTATTCCGTTGTTTAAATGACTCGCTCCACAAAAAATATATTACTTTTTTTCATAGTGCATGCGCAGAACATTTTGCAAATAATATTTTTTTGTTTTGAATTTGCAAAAACTCGGTGCAGTAATCCCGATGACCAAGGCTTCAATTAGTTGTGGCCTAATCGTTTAATGGTGCTATACCGTGATAGAAATATATCAATGGTAAAAATCACAACGCACTTCACTATTTACAGTTAATGATTATAAGCAGTGGGTATTGTTTACAAATTTATTGGACACAACAATTGGCAATGCTGAGAGCAGTAAAATATAACTTGATACAATGGATGGAATAATAAAGAACTCATGCGTTTGCAGGACCACGTGACAAAATTCTGTATCTATTTATTTATATAACCAATACACATAATATAAAGCTAGCCGTCCCAATACTGAGGAGTTCATTAGTAGACTAAAGGTGTAATAACCCCAAAACGGAAGTCACATCTTCAGGGTTACAACTGTCAGTTAGATAATAAGCACATATGGTTCAGTGCATGGTGTATAGGTTTTTTAAATGTAATTTAAATGATATGTTTCGGAATCAATTTAAAGGTATATATGTAAGCAATAAGAAAAAAACCTGTTTTTTTGCAATACTTTTTCTTAGTGGTACCCAGCTTCATAACTGTTGGCCCATGTATTTATGCGCAAAATGGCAGCCTCCATGCCGGTCAAAACCGGTGTGTTTCTTCTTTTGTAAATATTTTGAGTTACAACGTATAGAATTTTTTAATCCTGTTTTTTAAAAGGTTATGACCTTATCTTTCCAACAATGTAAAGTGATATATTGGAAAGTAGCTTGGTCATGGTGAAAATTGTTATGAAACATTGAATATTTTATATGTAAAAAAGAAGGAATTTATTTGCGCATGCGTAACCTAGAGGGATTAGCCATCTGGTAATGAACACCACTCTGAGTAGGTATGGCGTACCCTTTGGGTCAAAAGTACATATCTCCCTGCTAGCTAAATATAGATGTAACTGTTGTTATAAATGTGTAACCGCAGTAACAATTTTATGACTGCAGTTATAAATTTGTAACGGCAGTTACAAATATAACTGCAGTAATAATTTATACCAACAGTCATGAAAAATGGCAATCGTCATACAATTATAACCGCGGTTACATTTTTCTGACCAAATGCTAAACTGAAGCTCTAAGTCTGTTTGGCGAATTATATAATGCCTTTTTGTCAAAATTGCATTTTATTTATTTACATATGAATTTTTAAATCATAAAAACTATTTAAAGATACATATTTTATAAATAAATTAATAAAAAAAAGTGTAACTGCTGTTATAATTTTATGACAACTGTCAGATGTTTGTACTTTCGGTATAAATTGTAACTGCAGTTATATCTGCAAATGTAACTACTATTACAAATGTATGACTGTAGTCATACATTTGTAGCTGCGGTTACAATTTTATTATAACGGTTAAATCTATATTTAGCTGCGCGTGCATATATGTACTTTTGACCCAAAGGGTACGCCATAAGTAGGCTAATGCCTTTAGTCTTGTTGATGAAACCAACTGCCAACGCTTTTAGAAACGAACACTTTCATTTGCTGAATATTTGAACGTTTGACAATTTCTAGACTTTGCAAGGCGTAAATAATCGCTAGCGCTGATAAAGGACTTAGGATTACAGGCGGTGAAAAAAAACAGTATCTGAAAACAAACACAATGTATGCTTCAATACAAAAATTATGTGATATTAAGATAAAACGAAGGAAAGAGTACAAAGCGTACAAAATGAGATATTTTATTAATTGATTAATTATTATTAATTATTATATGCCTTTTTAAAATAAAATTTGAAATTATTAAATGACAATTTGTTTATTAATTTCTCCAAATCACTAGTGTATGCTCTTGCCATTTAGTTGTCTGGTGATTGCTAGAATAAGGTCTCATTGTTGCTTTATACTTCATCACAAATATACTGATATTTTAGTAGCTCTATAAAGTGTCAGGTGACACCTATCAACCTAGTTTAGTTTTAAGTTTTAAAATCATTTACCGTTGGGTCATCATCTGCAACGTTTTCTATAGGACTATTGGGAAGAAAAATATAATTTTACCTCCGTTCCACAATTTTAGCTTTCTTAATAATGTATCTATATGTCGATGATCTGTAGCATATATTTTTTAATTGGTATCATGTTTAATGTGATATATTACTACATGTATATCATTCACATAAGGCAATCAGTTATGTGATATATACAGTCTTACATTTTAATTCAGTCTATGATTTCTTTTTCCTTTGTTTGTGATACGTCTTCCTATGTCATACCAGTTTATATTTAAAGGACCACAATGGAAATGAGAGATTATTTTATCTCTTTTTGTGTGTCATCCTTTGCAATATAATGTTGATGACATGGTTTTATATTCATACATTTGTATTTTGTATTCACCTGTATGTTTTAATTCTCTGTCATGTGTACACACATTTTATGCAGAAATCTATCTGTCTGTAGGTCTGTCTGTCTGTCTGTCCTGTCCCACCCAAGACCCAGCCACCCACCCACCCGCCTACCCACCGAAAGCCCACCCACCCATTCATCCATCCATCCATCCGTCCGTCCGTCCGTCCGTCCGTCCGTCCGTCCGTCCATCCAGCCAGCCAGCCAGCCAGCCATTCAGCCATCCATCTATCAGTCTATCTAAGGTCTGCAGTGTTATTTCGCTTCATTATTTATAACATTCATTAATTTTGAGCCGGGTCCGGCTAGCTCAGTTGGTAGAGGGCTAGACTGTTGGGATTGGTCATTAAATTATTTCTACGGCCATTTTCCCCCTACCTCTGATTCAAGTAGGGCAGTTGTCAGTTTCTGGCAGAGGTATGTGCACTTAGTACTTGTAAACCGCTTAGATCGGCAAAGCTTACCCAGGAAAAGTGTGAGTAGGTTAACTGACCGCCGTGATATGACTAAAATACTGTTAAAAACGGCGAAAAACCCCAACAAAACAAACAAACAAACATTTATTTTGAAATCGGTAGCATTCGTGTATTTGCAATTTGTCCCTTTAAAAAGACACGATGGTTTATTACATTTATTCCTTCAAAGTATAAAACTGATTCCGTCAAGTTTTAAATTCCATTATATTTTATAATGAGCAGTTATTTTAAAGAACTTAGTTATTTCGCCCCCAAGTAATTTCGCCCCTAGTCGTTTCGCTCCCAATTATGCGTATTAATTATGCTTATTAACAAAAAAGGCAAATTGTTGTTGTTTTTTTAATTTATTTTATTCAATAATGTAACAGTACATATGTTATAGAAGTAGATGATTTACTACAATCACATTTAGAACACTTTTGTCGACAGGAACTTCTAAAAAAGGACAAAAAAAGCAAGAACATTTAAGAAGGAGACATACCCTGAAAGAATTGCCAACATATAATAATTAAAAGCGAATGCAGTAACTTTTTAGGCAGAATCACCTGGAATAAAATACAAATACAACAAGACATAAAAAATATATAACAGCACAATCACAAAATCGACCCAACTGTCTCTGTGGCTAGAACTCTGCAGAACTCTGCACCGGGTGGGCTGTAGATCTTCGCACATCCTCGAACAAGATGGCTGGTCTTGATTTCTCCAGAGGAGTACTGTTCCCACAATTCCCGGATTTTTTCGTCTGCAGCTCTGTATTGAGGACGTCGTTGTCTGTCAGCCTCCCCAGCAGCAACCAACTGAGCATGTTGAGATGCAATCTTGGATTGCCGCAGTAGGACCGGGACAAGCCTGTAGAACGACAATCCTCTGTGACCCGCACGTGAGTTCAGTCGGTTGTGGTAACCTAATAATAATAATAATGGTTGGGACATTGTGATGTTTTCTTTTCAAATATTCAAAAACGTTTAATTACTGGTAATAAGAACATGGTAACACCTTTATTAGAGGCACACTTTAACGCTTTCATTGATATATACAGCAATCGATCGGATTAACACCTTTCTTTGAAAGCGTGTAAATATTGGTTTATTTTGACATAAAGTTACGAGCAATTAACTGATAATTTACCTTCAAGGTCGTTATTGGTCCTTACATCTTGCCCGTACACACACCAATTTTCTACGTGGAATATTGGATGGTTTAGCCACTGTCTTTCAATGTAGTCCATGAGACTATTCCTTTTCATGCGTTCCGGCATCTGTCGCTCCCTATCTGCAAATATCTGAAACGTAGGTCGCATGTGTTCCGCCGGCAGGAACGGCAGTGCGTTCAGTTGACAAACAGGAAATTGTTAATTGACACCCTGAGAAGATGCCACATTATTAGAGGTAACCGCTACTTTGACGACGCTAATTATTAAAATCAATCGTAATCCGAAAGAGGTCACGGCTACTTTGATGACGCTAATTATTAACATCAATCGTAATCCGAAATATTTGAGGTTTTTTAATGATCCAAATAAATCGCCGTTAATTTTACTCTATATAACGTTTAGGAGGCGAAACTACCAGGTGCGAAACTACCAAGGGCGAAACAGGTTGGGAGCGAAACGACCCGTAATCCACTGCAGTAGCGTTGTGTACATGTTGCAACACAGCGGTATCTTAAATAAGACAGAAGCTCTAGTGAAAACATTTACTTTTGATTTACTTTTGTTTTGGTTCATATTTCGGAAGAGCAATTTTGAACAAGGTGTTTTGTATCCATTCTATACATGTTTCAAGAGACGGAAATATTGAAACGCGTTCCAGTTTAGATTTACCACTGAAGGCTAAACGAGTCTAAAGTTGTTTTCAGATAGTTGAAATTTTGTAAACGCCCGTATACATGTGTGGATGGAACCGTACTGTAGGCGTAAAATATATTTAAATAATTAATGGTTATTTTAACATTTCAACCGCAATGTTTCATATATATGTTTTATTTCTTTCTTAAAACGACCCGTTAGGCCCTCGGTGTTAGTCAATGTTTACACCCATTATGGCACGCATTTTAAAACCGTGTGTTGAGCAAATATTTCCACACCACATTTTTTGCACGTCGTGTTAAAACGGTTTGTGTATGAAATTTGGCAAAATAATTTTAAATACAACTAACAGTGTGGATACAAAATCAAGTCGAAAAAAAGGTAAACGACTTTTATTATTTTACTATTGATCAAAATATCAAATATATGGAATTGTGTGTCATCGGCCGAAAATATCTACCGTCTACAGTTTCTTTAGACTTTACCAGTGTGACATAAATTGGAAACGTCAATTGTTATTCATCTTATTTGCACAGAACTATGAACAAGAATAAAATTTTAATTGTTTTAGTCAAAGCTACTAGTAAATGACAATTATTTCAAATTTTTTTTTCAAACTTTTGTTTCAGCTGCTGATGAAGCTCCTGGCCCCGAGTAATAGCATTAGTAACGATTCACCACAATAACGATTCGACACATAACGATTCGCCACAGTTTAATGACGATTCGCCAGAGGGTGATAACGATTCGCCACTGTGTGTTATAACGATTCGCCACAAACTGGATGTACAAGATATATTTCGCCCTGTCGTGCAATGTGAATGGATAAATGTTCGAGAAAATCTTAATGAACAGGTGAATTTTGTGCAAATCATCCTTGGCTTATGCTTAATTGTCCAACGTGAGCCTTCTTCAAGGAGTGTTTTGAGCTTCGCAGCTGGCGATTCATTCGCGTACTTGAAAATGGGATTTTTACAATGATAAACGGGACATTCAGCTCTCAGAGGTGACATTTGGATGGAGCTCGCACAATTTTCGAGGTGTTCTTGTGGCATTCTTTTGCAAGCTCCATGGGATGACTGGATACCATGCTCGCTTGGTTTTCCGGTGGCTTCCTTGTAAAACAATGTGAGGCGTTTGTTCAACTGGATCTTTTATTTGACTGAAACCTCTCGTTTCTAAACCTTTCTTTACCCTAATCTTGTGTATTTTTATGTTTGTGTTTGTTAAATTTCATTTGTTTTCCTCTTTTGATAAATATAAATTTAAATATAAATATTAAAGAGGGTATGTACGATCTCATCAAAATTTCATAAAAAAATATGAAAGTAAAATAAAACCTATAAAACACTGATTAATAACAAACTAGAATAAAAGTTCAGAAGAATTTATATTTGAAAATCCTCGAAATACTTTAAAATACTTTTCGTCTTCCAATTGAAAACTCATTCATGTGCATCAGACATGTACAATTTTGGGAAATCCCCAATATTTGTTGCGTGTTGACTTAAGTTCTGTGCAGATTGTTCATACGACACATCACGGAGACGTTCTTTGTTTCTCTCACAAAAACGACTGAAGGTGTCGTATCGGCACAGCACTAGGAATAAATTTGTTGTTATCATGAAGATCATTAACAAAAAACAACATATGAAGTATGGTACAAATATCTGTTTATTTCTTTTTATTTTAACTTCCCTTGATTATATTCGTCCACTCATTTGTGTTGTTCAAATTATGAGAAAATGTTCATATGGAAATCGTACATACCCCCTTTAAATATTTTTATCCAAAAAGTATTTTTTATGTTTGTGTTGAATTTTCTCTCTATGTTATTTATTTTCTTTCATGCATAATGCTCATCAGAAATAGGCAAAAAGAAATAAACAACATACATTTTACATGTTTATACTTAATTATTAATTAATTAATTTATTTATTAATAATTCTTTTTTTTTACAATGCCATGTATAAATGTGAATAAATCTGTTACTGCATTTCTTTGTGTGTTTTTTGTGTGTGACGTCAGCACTGCATGTAAACAACAATGAAAAGTAGTCCCTCATGAATATCAATAGAGGCAACCGGCTTCATCGAAAAATAAAAGCCTGTCACATGATGCATTTCAGCCAATCAGAACACTGTAAAATGATGAAACCACAGGAAATTGTAATTATACAATAATGAACAGCTGTAACCACGAAATCATACATGTATAAAATGTATATTTCGTCTATTGAGTCAATTTATAGTTGGAGCTATACTTCGGCTGATTATCGCCGCGAATGTTTACACAAATCAATATTTACACTGATATTGCGGTTAGAAAATCAAATATGCATTTGCTTCATTATACACACAGAATGCATTCGCGAGTTCGACTTTACATAAACTCCGAAGCATGATTCACATTTCAAGTAATTAGCTCGTATCAATTCTATCCCGGAACCGAATTTCACTTTTCTTTACTCCAATCACCTAGTCAAATGGTGAACAGCAAAAGAAGACAACGTGGACACCGTAATATCCATGCGACCTGTTTTTTTTAGGCGTAGCTGTTTAATCCAACTTTTGACCTTTCTCAACATTCAATAAAATGTTGTGAAAATTTCCCGCCAGTAGTCCCGAATGAATAAATCCTAACATTGCATCGCCAAGTTAAAACAAGAAATGTCGTTTAAAAAGACAATCGGCGTTGAAATTAATAATGAGATTCTCAGACCCCAGATGTTTTGGTCCCCACCAATATTAGGAGACTTGCTGGACCCTAAATTTTTCGGACACTATAAGAAAACTTCTCGGACCCAAAAGTTAATTTGAGATAAATTTATTAATTAAAAAATTAATTAACAGTATCATTAATATCTATGCCGTGAATAAACCAATCATACAGCTCCATGTGTCCACCAGTGGTATATGAATAACGAAAATGATTTAGGTTAACAAAAGTGTTATCTGAATTTGTCAAGCCAATTTGACAAATTAACAATGTAAGAAAATAATTTCGGGAATGAAATAAAAGTATTATGTATCAGACGAGTCTATATAGTTATTTATAGTACCGGTAATATACCATTCATGTTAGTTATCTAATATAATAACGATTTCAAGTCAAATATGCATTTATACTGTGTATGCCAATAAAAAGCAATAAGGAACATTCAGCGATTTTTGAAATGTTAAGACTTTATCTTTGATAAAACGCAAACATAAAAATGCATTAGACTATCACGATTTTAAATTATATCAGTGGAAATATAATATGTTCCTGTGTATAATTAGTATTGCAAATTGTGTATTCATGCTACGCGAATAACAATTCGACGTATTCCGAATCTTCTTTCAAGTGTCGACTTTTGCATCTTTTATTAGTGTTGTGTAACTTAAAGCAACTGTCAAGTCAGCGTATATACATGTATTAGAGTTTCCACCTGTAGAGGCGAAAACTATTTGGTTATTAAAACTAGCTTATTGTGCGTTTAAAAGCAACGTTTGTTCTTAACTTTCATTCCATTTTAAAAAGAAATTTATGTTATCTAACTTTATTTTGTTAATTGTATTTATGCCACTAAATCTGTTATAAGATCGTACATACACACTTTAAACGATGTTCAATACTTTAAAGGGACAATGAACGAAAAGTGATCTCCTTCAGCCATTATAATGTTATTAATGTGTGAAATGAGCAATACAAAGGCGTATACACTAAAAAACGCATGAACAATTAACTACATTATGAGAATTTTGATAAAAACCAATCAAGAAAAATACTTGAAGAAAAGAAAACCCAGAGTGGGTATCGAACTCACGACGACCAAGCCGTTAGAACAAATGCCAGCAGACAGCACTGTTACCAATTGCGCAATTCTGACTTGTGACAATGCATCTGCATACTAATATTATATAGGATGCCCACAACTATGACGTCAAAGTGTAAACAAAAATGGGCCAAACAAACACTACCTAAATTATATAGTATTTAATGTTCAGATTTTTACTGCAGTTAATTGCCCCTTTAAAACTCCCGTTCGTTGACACAGTCCCTTTAAACATGCTGTTAAAAGGTTAACATCTGAAGATGTATGGCTGTTCTGCCCTTTAAAGTGATATCTGCGAATTAATTGACATTCATGCATCAATTCATTGTATAAGTATTTTCTAATTTTGCTTTAAATAGATGCATGCATATAAACTAAGTCATGCATTCAGTATGGGTACCAATCGGGTATTTACAAATAAGTTTTCCCACGACACGCCACATTTGTATTTGCAAACAATAAAGGTTCAGAGTAACAGCTGTGTGTTTTGGTCTTGAGCGCATTGTGTTGATTTCATCTTTAAAACATTTCCACTCATTGATTAGGGGCAGCTGAGTCAAAACATGGTAAGTACACGAATTTGTTTATTGCTTAAAGGTGTTATACGTATGTACATTTGTAAAACCAAATTTCTTTGAGTTTAATGTAAACGTACCACGTTTTTGCAATGAAAATTCAATAATAACAATTACCACACCACCACGAACAACAACAACAACATCAAACACCACCAACACTACCACCAGCACCAACTATCACAACATCAAAAACAGCGCCAACAACACAAGCAAAACACCAACACCACCACCGCGCAACTGGAAATGTATTTAGGAGAGAGGCGTCGCAAAAACGATTAGTAAGGCGTAAAAAAATATGTTTGTTTCAGGTTACCCGACCTACCCTAAAAAAGGCCCCGACCCTACAACATTTTATTGAGTTTGTCAGGTAATATTTTGTTGTATTTACCTTTTTCTCAATAATAAAATGTTTTTTGGATAAATAAGTGTTTTGTTTTGACAGCATCCACTTATAAACAATGTTTGGGGATATTATTGATATTTTTGAATATATATTCAGGTTAGAATGTTCCAGTTGACCATTTACCAAAAAAAAAAAAAATAAAAAAAAAAAAAATATCCCGACCTATATGTCTTCCTAACCTAATATTTGTGGGCATGTAACTTGAACAAACATACATTTTTTGGGGCATGTAACCTGAAACAAACATAATTTTTGGGGGCATGTAACCTGAAACAAACATAATTTTGGGGGCATGTACCCTGAAACAAACTACATTTTTGGGGGCATGTAACCTGAAACAAACATTTTTTTTAAGCCTAATGTTAAAAGGGTGATACCGAATGAACATGGGGTCGTATTCCAGAAAAATATTAATTGAAATCTTGTCCTAAGCCTTAAAATCGTCATTTTTCTTAAGCATTCTATTCCACGTATACATTAAATTCTGCTAAATTTTCACTAATTATTAATTTATTATTAACTACTATCTCCTTAACCGTATTCTGAATCATTAATTAATATGTAGTTTTAAAAATATCACCTAACAAAAATGCAACTTAAGTGAGCATATTTTAAAATAAATTGAAGATGTTTCTGGAATAAGTCCCATGGACACTAGAAATATAATTAACGTTTGCATTCAAACGCATCATATACAAAATATATTCAAAAAGTAAACACATTTAGAAATGTAGGTTCATATTATTGACGTACTTTTATATTGTATAAACATGTACAACAACTGTACAAGTTGTGTTCATTTTATAAAATGTATATCTTTACATAATATATGCATATATCGTAATAAATTTAACTGCGTTTGCTTATACATTGATTACGGACTGCACAGGCTGATCCGGGACGACACTTTACGCACAGGCATTAAGCCCGGGTTTCCCACGACACGCACAAAAGTACTTTTTCCCGCCATTTCAATGTATTTGCTATGTCCATACTGTTCGCAACGTCCTACCAGTACATATGTTCCCAATGTTTTTGTTATACTATACAATCGATCATTTTTGCTTATTGGCGTATATGTAGTAGAGTAAACTTGCGCGATCTAAATTTATGCGATATTCAATTAAAAACTCTACGTATTACTTATAATTAACTTCCGAAATTGTAAATTTTTTAACAAATATTTCCGCTTAAGAACAGTTTGTAAAATCGAGTATATTTGCTATGTCTTATAATCTCTCAAATGGTAAATTGTAGTGTTGTTAATCAGTGTCCAAAATTTTAGTCGATTACTCAGCAACAAGTTCTGACTAAATAACCGATTAATCAGGATTCTTAAAAGTAAAGGAAATACACCATAGACTGCAACGTTTCAATGATTTACATTGTTTTATTTAGTTTGAAAATAAATAGTTGTCTGATTTATATAGCAATTATGAAGGAAATAAGCATAAAACATGTTTTTGTAAATACAGTTTCTGAACTGCATTATCCTACTAACTCGCTGGACTATAGGCAAGATACATAATTATGAAAAATTTTATTACTGAAAAGTTAAGCAACCGCACAAACACTATAAACTTTATCTTCTGTTTGGTACGAAAATGCAAAAAAACTATAAAAAAAAAATTACGTAGCAAAGATAAAACAACATGTTATGCTAATGGTCTGAAGAATTACGCAATTTTTATTTTTATGACCTCAGTTCAAACCTTTCACAAAAGTAATATCTCCATATTTATCAATACTGAATGGAACCATCACGGACTTCTTTGTTTTTAATCAAGACTGAACAGCTTTACTAGAGACAATTATTTGATCTACAAATCATATTAACATATATAAATGTATACATTTTATTCTGTTGATGTATTAAATTATATGTGCAATTGTGTTATTTAATTATATTATTTGGTCACTGACACATATAAATGATTCGGATCACTTGTTCAAGTTAAAAGAAAGGGATTATAATTGTTTCAAAAAATAAAACTCGTGCAAATATATCTTCAATTAATCGACGAATCCCAAATCTTAATCAACTAATTAATCATTAACTATTAGTCGTTGATTAATCGACGAAATGATTAATCGGCACAACACTAGTAAATTGCAAGGGTATAATCACACAGAGCGATTTAAAAACATACTGGCACATACTGGTACACACTGGTACATACCCAGAACGCATACAAATTTACCATTAGTATATACCGGTGTTATGTAGATCGCTAGTATTTGGCGATTTTAATTTTTGCGTTATGGCCGAAGCGAATAAGGCGTAAATTCTGTGACAACGACAATTATAAGTTATGCTTATTCGCTGCTGTTGTGAGTGTACAACATTATAACGTTGATGACAATGGATATTTTTTGTTTATTGCATTCGCTCCAATAAAATATGCAGACGTTTTTTTATGTGTGCAATACATGTTTTGTATTCAGTCGTTCGAGCATATCCAATAAAGATGCTGAATCTTTTCTAATGTAACTTTAATGGATATTTAAGATACGCTATATTAACCAAGTATGCACACACAGTGGGAATTTGTAAACATATTATTTTAACACGATACTCGCTAATTTTTATATAGACAATGAACACAATTATCGTTGTTAAACTACCCATAAACAGCGCAAAAAGAAGTCCTGACTATGTGCGGAGCATAATAAAAGTAGTTCAAATTACAGTTGCAAAAATGTATGTCAAATCATGTAAGAATCGAACTAATTTTTGCATTATTGTTGTTTATCGGCGAATAAACAACTCGTTTTCGTTCTGATACGTACATAATAAACATCTCGGGCTAACGCCCTCGTGGTTTAATTCCTGCGCATCAGAACTACAAATCGTTGTTTATTGGCCGATAAACAACGATAAATCGAAAATTGTTTCTTTAATAATACATGCATTCGTATAATTTATCAGAAAAATCTTAAAGGGACTAAATCACATATTTTTGCATTTTAAGGTAGTCACACACTAATGGTCCTGAACACAAATGTGGGTTTTTTTTTCATCATAATCTGCAATCAATAAGACACTGTATTTGAAAATTTAAAGACGTTATACCGTATAATAAAAAAGTTATTAGCATTTTTGTAATGCCACCCCTTTGGACGAAAAAATTGCTCAAGCAGACATGATGTCATATTAGAAAAAGCCACAAAACATGTTCATGTTTGTTATTTTCAGCATATTTTAAACTGCTTAACAGTTACATGGACATCTATAAGCAGAATAATAACAACAATGTGATGTTTATATAAACAAAATAACGAAAAACATTAAAATATGTACAGCACCCCTATCGAAAATAAGGACAAATTCAACTCACTTGAAAATGAGAGTCCATACTTTAAAGTCAGTTGTGATCACATTGGTAAAGGGTATAGGTGAATTGAGCCCACTAAAATTATGTACATACTTATGCAAATGAAATACCAAAAAAGTATGAACTTTCACCGTCGTATAACTGAAATATTTGCAGCTTAAGTATACAGGGGTTGGTTTTGAAAACCTAGTACAGTAACGTGCCAAAATGCTGTTTTTAGTACATATCACAACTGAACATGTCACAAAACTTCATCAATTCTAATATTCTGATTCCAATAACAGTTGGTGACAAACTATTATTTTAGACAACTAATACAACTAAATACTAAACATTGTTACCATAATTAAGTATTAGAGTCACTCGGGAAACAGTCGTCAGAGAAAACTATAGTGGACACAAATACAGCATCCATGACATCCAATAACGGAATGAATTTTCCAACCATCTTTAAACCTAGTATGTTCATAAAAACATACTGACATGCTTGTGTTGCAAAGATTAAAATCATTTAAAATTAATCCTGTAACAACAGTTGTCGAGGTTAACAAATCACAAAGGGTAAAACACAAAAAGAACTGAAAAGTTTTAGTTTCTGTTGATCTAACATATATCTTTTTATGTAGTTTCAAAATAAATTTATTTCCATTTATATACAATTAAAATAGACTACATTATCATAATTATACATAAAATACGCAACTTTGTGATGTTATCAGCAATTATATATTGACAAATAAGCAAAATGTTTAAAGTACCCCCTCTAAAAACACATTATAACACTTTTATAAAATGTGCTTTCAATTTAAAAGTGAATTCTGGAGTATTGTTCAAGTGTGTGTGACCCTCCAAAATTAATTTTATTGTTAATACAAATAAACAATGCACAACTTTAAACTTTTACCATTTCTAACTCGTCTGGAAATATATGCTGATCAATGAAGTATGGAAGGGTGGGGTTAAGAATTGACAACAGTTATTTGTAAAATATTATTTATCCGACATATTAAAAGTAACATTGTCACAAACAATAGTTTATTCAAATTTCTTACTTGATAAAGTTAAAATAAATGTTTAGGAGCTTTACAGGTAATTTTGGGATTACATTAAAAACTGAAACACCTAACACATTTGCTATTGAACTCAATAGTTACTCAAAGTGTATCAGCAAATTTAGAACAAAATGTTGTAATTGCATTTTGTAGTATTTCAAAAAATATATTTTACATTTGTATACAATGTATTCAGTTAATGTTGTTGAGTTCATAATGTGAATAATATTTAACCAATATTAAATAATAAATAACTATGTAATAATTTATTTTGTTCATATAATAATCCATGAAAAAATCTTACTTAAATTTAAGCATGGTAACATTTCATTGATGTCAAAGGAACCTTTAAAAAAATTATCAAGTATTAATATAACTAAAAGATGATACTGAACAGTGTACATTAAAACTTTGGTCAATATGGGCACAATAATGCAGTTCATTAAATTAAAAGTGTTTAATACAAGGACAGAAGCACTGTAATCTTGATAAATGTTGTTGGAAATTTGTCTCGTGCAATATAGTTTCTTGGACCCGTGTGTTCTTGTGAAAACTAGAGCTGATGAACTGTTTTGTTTTTCTCAAAAGTCCATGATAATTTGTCTAAAATAAGTTATAAATGTTGCCATTGATGTGACATCAGGCAACCTGAGCCAGGAAGCTGCAAATACAAATTATTAAGTCTATATTGTATAAGTGCAAGTAACTAAAACATGATCATTGTTAACTACATACACTGAGAACATAGCTTCATATATAAGACTTTAGATATCAAATTATGGATCATTTCAAATGTGAATCAGTTAACACACAAATTGGAATCCGGTGCAATAAAAAAAAATAAAAAGACATTATAAATTTAAAAAATTATATAGTTTTCAATAGAAAATGGTCTTCTTGAATGAGATCTGAATAAATATAAAATCATATAATTGTATTAATTTACTTAATATTGATGTTCATATATTTAACTAATAAAGGAATTCCACACACAAACACCATTGTCAAACAAACCTGTATGCAATGTGGTGCAAATCAAGCCAGTCTTCACCTGAAGTTGAATTCAACTCATTACATGGAGTTTATGGTTTATGGTGTGTCTTGCATTTATACAACACTATTCATGAGCCAACAGTCTCTATTATGGCACCGAAGTAGCTAGTAACGTTCAAAGGAATGAAATGTTCCACACACTATTGTCACGATACAAGTCCACGATAACACTGTTTGTGATGGTATATATTTTCAGAAATAAAAACAACAACAAATTCCACAGTCGTTCATAAGGCTTCCACTTCGAGAGATTGTGTACCGTAGACTTATCGTTAATAGTTATTCCAGTATAGGGGACACGCTCACTTTGATCAGTAAATACGTTCACAAGCCTTTTTGGTGGTTCACTTGTTGTGTTTAGAAAATATATTTCAGTGATTATGAACTGACAGAGTAAACGATCATGGGCGCCGACATTTTGATAATCACGAAGCCAAAGCGCAATATTTTTTATTTATGCTTTACACATGAAATATACGTTGATTCTGTCGAATAATTTCAGTTGCTAACCAAAACGTAAATGTTCCGTTTTAGTTTATGGTTTATTTACAAAATACACGATGTTTATTTATGTAACTTTTTGCTATTATCGTCGTCCGACGGTTTTCCGTAATATACCGAAAGACACCGATACGTTACGAACTGAGTCGATATTTTCCGATTTCATTAGTGTGTGACTACCTTAAAAAGTGACATGCAATGTCTTTACTACAAAAACTAAAGCACTTGGAATAACCTATACCCAACTATTCTATTTACAAGAAAGAAAGAAAACCAATGTCTGCCTTCACCGGAGTTCGAACCTAATACTTCCGGATAAAATGTCTGACTCACTAACAACTTGGTCAAAAAGACTGAAAATGAATGATTGGTGTTTTTTACCCTCGGGACTTCGGTTGAAAACCATTGCCAGAGCACACTGCTTAACATAAATATAATAAACAATACAATTCCCTTAATAAGGCGGGAAAGTTACATTATATAAAACGTGGTGGGTGCGGTGCTAATAATAAAAATCTATACTTTTATATAAATAACAAAATTTGTAAAATTGTTCAATTATTTTCATAAAGCACCATATATCGTGTAGGTACCTATTCTCGAACCTCACCTATTTTCGAACCTTTCGTTCGTGCGCTATTTACATGTAAGCAAAGTGCGTCATCCGATTATGTGTACCGGTGCTACCGTAAACAATCTGTACAATCGTCGCAAAATTATCGGAAATATGCATCAAAAACTTGTATTTACTATCATAATTTAGTTTTGTTAAACAATTTTATTAAAAACTCTATGACTTTTTATGCATTTCAAATAAATGTACATATTTCTTAAATTAAAAGTATTTTTCTAAAAGAAAAACTCCCCTATGAGTTCCCCTATCGGCTGCATCGGAAAAACAAGTGATGATCATGTGATACACCATGTGTTCGTTATTGATAGCTGTGGGTTCGAGAATAGGTCAGTTATTTTTAGGCCGCCATGACAGTTGAAATAGCAGGGTGGCGACATAATACGGTGTAAATTTTCTAAAACATACAGAATCTGTGTCACTATTAATGCATAGAAATGTGGACCAGAGATTGAAATAGTGATCAATAATGTTGTTTTCAAGAATGCTTTTGCAACAAAGTCTACAGGCCAGGGTACATCCTTAGAGGTTCGAGATCTGGTACTTCCATTGTATAAAACGTTATTGTGTTACTACACTGTAAAACAGCCAAGCAAACAAATGTTTAATCAGGTTGTCTCCCTTTACTTGCATAAATGATATTATGAGAGACATAACAGTAGAAGTATATATTGTGGGACAGTGTGATATTTATGTTTGACAATAGGACTAAATAAGTAAAACCTTTTTTGCTAACAGAGAAAAAAGGGGAAAAACCAGAGATTTACGTATATTAACATGAGAAAGTGAAGATTGGAGCAAATAGCCCAACTAGTATAAGAGTTAAATGGTGGGAACACATAATTTTACGGGCAGTCCGGCTAGCGCAGTGATTGGTACACTCGCTTTTCACCTAGGCGTCCCGGGTTCGCTTCCCACACCCGGCGCATGTGAGTTGGGTTGGTGGTCACCATACCGGGCAGGTGTGGTTTCCTCCGGGTACTCCGGTTTCCCCCCACAGCACAATAACACACAAAAATTAAAATATCTTTCAGTAAAAAAAAATAGCTGGAAATTTTGCAGCTACGATTCAAAGTTCGTCCCAACTTTCGTGAGTCTCTAGTCAGTTAATTAGGTTGGAGTGCTGGGACACACTCCGGGTCCTCACATAATGCAGCCTCAGGCGCGAAAGGACCTCATAAACGTCGAAATACACACACACACACGCGCACACACACAAACACACACACACACAATTTTATGTGTATCATCATTTTTCTAAACCCGTTATGCAGCAAATGCTGCAACGGTGTTGTTGGAGTCTTTATTACAAAGAGATCTGGGTCAAATTCTGGTAAAACCTACCATATACAATATGTAATATTAAATTTAAAACCAATGTGCAAATGCACATGTGACGATATTTACAATAACGACTGTAAACAATGTTAATTATTTCCAGATCTTTAAGAGGTTCAGAATTGTTTTACAATATCTGTATAATTTGCATGTGTTTACATATGGAAATCGAGGAAATAGGTTAAACTTTGCTTTCTAAACTTTATTTATTATAAGGTTCAAATATTAATACTTGAATAGACAATTAAGATTACTTTTTAAATTAATAGCAAGTAAATTAATGTAAGATTGCTAAAGTAACATGCATCTGCAAGCATATGTTGGTTGGTATGCAATATTTTCTTTATAATGGGTATATATATTTTAATGATGGATGTTACAATTGCATGACATGTTTTCATCGAATGCTGAACTCTTGTAGACAGGGAATATAGCTTGTTGCTCCAACCTAAGACCCTGTCCATTGAGATTTATGCCAGATTGTTGGGCTATTTAGTGGAATGTAGCCTCTCCCAGGGTGACAATTTAAGGAAATGAACAAACACAACAGGATGAGGATCCAATATACAGTAAAATTTAGAATAAATCATATATTACATCCTTCCGGCACTATCAAACGGCTTTCTTTTTAGGCCCTGTAAAAATAACACAGATAAACAAGAATTAACTAATAAAAAGAACGGACCTAACTTTACAAATATATACAGATAAAAGAAAATTACCCTGGGGAGCACATGAAAGGAGGACTTTGTCTTGAAATATATACAGATAAAAGAAAATTACCCTGGGGAGCACATGAAAGGAGGACTTTGTCTTGTTTGTAATTATTAAAAGAACGGATAGCACCGGTGGGAGAGGGGAATTTTGGCTGGCAGTGCTTGAATGGTATTTTGAGATATTGGGACCAGGGGGCGCACAGGTTTACATGATTTACATAGATAGGGACACTTAAAATAGGTAGTTTAACACATTAAAAGTTAAAATGTGGATAATCCCTGCTATGAAAGGGTTATTTATTTTTAAAAAAATGCAAATTACTGCATTAAGAATAACTGCATAGGATCACAACATGTAGTATCACACAGAAATAATGGCAAACTTGATCATTATTAACAATATGAACAAAATACTTTCCAAAAAAAAAAGAAGAAACTTACTATCCATGTGGGTTAAAACAATATATAGTACACATTAAAACATTGATAACTGGGTCCTCCCCATATTATATAAAATCTGCAATAAAATGGGGTTTATTAATATTGACAATAGTAAACCGGGAAAACTGCTTAACTAAAAAATGGCTTAAAATAAGGAATCCTTGGTCAATCAGATTGGCCAAGGTTGAGGAAGGGCTCCGTTAGCATCAGAGACATATATAATAACATGGAATTAAGTTAAAATACGTGTTACTATCTTCCTGTGCGCCCTAACTGAAAACAATAATTTACAAATTAAATTAAGTTGAAATAGCATATATTTGTCAATTTGCCTGAGGTCCAGGAGGTATAAATTTAAATTATCAATAAAGATGTGCACAATATATACGAGCACAAATTATTAAAATGTCAGAAGTAGAACCTCTATAACCATATATTACAGGCAAATATATTTATATTGTAACTAAAAGTACAGTACTGTTGACCATTGACATAGCCAGTTTTACACAATATAAACACTGGCTGGGTTTAACCCTCTGAATGCTCTACTGAGCATTGTCTATTATTGTCCCAGTGGACTAGATAAAATACAAGTGGTTTGTTAAGAGTTTTCTCCCATGATGGGCAGATATAGAGATGTATAAAAAATCTGGTGAGGCAGAAATTATCAGCCATTCAGTAGGCTAAATATCACCAATTCCCAATATATATGGGATTGCAATGATTAAAAGGAAAATTAGTATATAACACTCTGGAATGCAGTAAATAGATGTAAATATTGCTAGGAAAGCAATAATTAAAGCACTGTACAGTTAAAAGCTGTTCAGTGATATAAATCAATGATTAAATAACTTGAATTTCCCCAGATATGGGAAAATGTTTATTAAATTTAAGTTTTTAATATAAAATATGTTTTTATTAAGCTGCAGGTCCCCTATTTGTATTTATATTTTATCTATAATCAGGAAATCCACAAGATATGTTGCCAGAGATGTGTACACTGGTAATTTATTTTTGCCAGTAGTATTTAAAATATTATTAAGGGTAAAATCAATGTTTAAGTTGGAAAAAGTGGTTTTAAGAGGTTCTCTCTGTCTAGAGAACTGGGGGCACTGTGTTAGCATGTGGTCAGTTGTAAATGGGATCCCACACTGAGGACAGAGAGGGTCCAGCTTTAAAATATACTTTCCCGCACTAGCAGGCAAAAGACTGGTCCCCATCCTCAGTCAGCTAATGCATTTGTAAATAATGATGTTAGTAGAATATTGATGCGGCCGACTTAGGGTTTTCTGGGCAATTGAAAAGGGGGCTTTGTATGGAGAGTTAGCAGATGGCATGTTGTTCCACTCCCGCATAACATAGGCCTTGACCTGGGAGTATATTTCTGTTGGGGCTAGTGGGACCGACTCCTTTGAGGCCCTCCTTACCCTCCCTGTCCGCCTGGTCATTCCCCCGGGATGTCGACATGTGCTGGGCACCAAACTAAGGTTACATGTAAAGATTTGTTTAGGCGCTTTTGATTAAGTTCCAATATTTCATTTAAAATATTAGTCCTAGACATACTATTTGTATTTTTGATGGACTCCAGTGATGATAGCAGTTTTAGTTGGTTTGTTTAATATCCAGCACATTGCAAAGCTAACGGCCAAAAGTTCCGCCGAATATATAGAAAGATTGTCTGAATGCTCTTACAATGTTTTTGTAGGGAATTACGAATGAATTGGCTACCAAGCAAGAGTCAGGGCATTGGAGCCGTTTGTATTAATTTGTAAATGCTCAGCATACTGAATACTAATATAATTGAGAGCTTCTGACCTCACGAGGTGCGGAGAGTCAGATTTCGTTACTATTGTAGATAGATAGTTGTCGACATCTGGGGCATGAAGCAGCAAGGGGGTGGGGGTACGGAGGGAATCAGGTCTGCCACAGCAACCTCCTTGAAACCGGCCTCCTCCACCAGGGTCCGGGTGCTGGCCCCAAATGGGAAGGCAACATGCTTCTTTTCAAGCTCCCGGCCCCTGATGCAGGTGCCGATCCTAAATACCTTGTTAACGGGGTTTGAGCCGTGTCTGGACTGGGCCCTGGCCCAATATTGGAGGGTTTGTTGTTTCGGGCGCAGGGTGAGGGGCAGCACACCGGCCTCCTCCTCTAATGTACAGCCCGTTCGGACTATCCTGAGGGCCTTGTTTTGTATGGTATCTACAATTTTGATGGCGTTTGGCGTAGCACATGAATAGATTTGGGCCCCATAATCTATCTTTGGACGAATAAGGGACTTGTAGAGGAGAAGCAGGCTATTTTTATCGGACCCGAAACCTGTGCCTCTGAACATCCTCATTAAATTTAAGTCCCTTTCGCACCTTTCTGCCAAATATTTGAAGGGGTTAATAAATGTTAACCGTTTATCTAGGTACATACCAAGAAATGTCACCACTTTTTCAAAAATAATGTTTGTGCCGCCTACAGTTAAGTCCGAAGAGTGCTGTTTTTGGTTGCCAAACAGGATTCCTACTGTTTTTGTGGGTAAAATTTTGAATCCCCGATCATTGGCCCATTTCCATATGGAGTCCAGCCCTGCTTGGGCCTTTTTTGCAGGGCTGACAGGTTGGACCTCATTAACCAAGTGCCGGAGTCATCGGCAAATTGGGAGATAACCATGTCTGATGATTTAACCGTTTCAGGCAGGTCATTTAGGATGATGGAGAACAGCAGGGGAGAAATGACAGACCCCTTGTGGCGTGCCTCTTTCAGTTATTGCTTCATCTGAACTCGCACCATCGACATTGACCTTAATTTTACGACCCTCAAGGAAAGGCCTTATATAGTGGAAGCAGTGTCCGGTGATACCGTAATCAGCTAGCTTTGTTAAGATGCCAAAAGTCCAAGTTAAGTCGAAGGCAGTTTGAAGGTCTAAAAGGACTGCAAGCACTGACTGCTCTCGATTTTTAGCCAAAATAATGTCATGTTGGAGTCTAGCGAGCTGGTCTAGTGTAGAACGCCCTTTCCTAAAGCCAGAATATGTTTTGTTTCCAATAAGTGCTCAAGTCTTTTTTTCACAATAATTTCTAATTATTTACCAGCGTGAGAAGTGAGACTTATTGGCCTATAGGATTTTGGATCAGATTTATATTTTCCAGGTTTTGGTACCGGTATCACTGTAGCCTGCTTCCACTCGGGTGGTATTAAACCCGTCGTGTTCACCCCGTTGTACAATTCGAGCCAGAAATATGATATGACATGTTCTTAAACATCAGATAAGATAATTTATCAGGTCCTGTGGCAGAGTCTTTCCTGCTGCCAATGGCTTCTTTTAGTTCCGGAATAGAAAATGGTTGATTTAATGGGCAGCTTTTATCCCCAGGCTCAGTTAAAATGTGTTTATTATGTGATTCAAACAGTTTTTGATGGTCCAGTTTCAGAAGGCAGGTTTGATTCACTAGATACAGATTTGAAATGTTGGACCAAAAATTGAGCTTTGTCTCTTGGGGTACAGGCAATTTCGCCTTTAAATTTAAGTAGAGGCACCGGACAGTATGGATTCCTTTAATGCTATGAATGTTTTGCCAAAACTGCTTAGTAATAGAGTGTTTAGTATCAATTGATTTACAGAATTCTTTCCAGTTTTGTTTTTTATTTGCTTCCAAAATGACCCGCTTCGCAGTGTTTTCGAGAGACCTATAGTTTTTAAGATTATGCCCCCCCTGGGTTATTAAAAAAAATTTAGAGCTTTTTTTCTGTCTTGTACAGCCTTGGCGCATTAATTACTCCACCACGGTACTGATTTATGACGTTTATCCTGGCCGGAAGAGACCGGTATGCTGCATTCAGCTATAGATAGCAGTTTACTAGTATCATTTTTGCAATATTAAAGAGGGTCATGAGTGTGAATGTCTGCCAGGGATAGATCTGCACAGAGGTCCCTAAACTGATCCCAGTTGGCCTTATTAAATATAAATTTAGGCTCCCCTGAAGCTTGGGTATCAGTTCCCTGTCTAATATAGTTCCACATGGTGACTACTTGAGGGAAGTGGTCAGATCCTAGGCTATCGGGTAACGGTTCCCAGGCAGAAGTGCTAGAAATCTCAGGGCTGGCTACGGTGAGGTCTATATGAGTCATAACGCCTGTGTAGTCAAGCCTGGTTGGCGAACCGTCATTGAGCAAAATGAGGTCTTGCTCTTCCAACCAGGCTGTGACTGCTTTACCTCCCGCATCAGATTTAGGGGAACACCAAGCAGGGCGATGTGCATTAAAGTCCCCCGTATAGATGACATCATGGGGTCCTTTAATGGTCCGTTATTGTGCGCTGATTTTATTTAAATACTCAAGATCACATCCTCTTGAGTATATGTTAACCAGTATAAAAGGTCGGTTCTTATTAATAATAACCTTAATTGCCAGCACTTCGATAGCAGCACTACCATCAGCTTTTAAAGAGTCATTCACACTCAATACCTCATAGTTGATGTTATATTAATGTAAACAGTTAACCCACCTGCAGAGTTATGATTCAAATTGCAGTGGTTTTCATACTCAATGTTTAAGCCAGGTATAGTTTCACATGCACTGCCATTAAACTTAGTTTCTTGTAAAATTAAAACTTGTACGGATAGGTTTATGTCTAAAAAACCTACTGTCCATAGTGACCCTCAATTAATTTGCGCCTAATATTATTCACTTTTACCGCGGGGGACTTCAACATAGATTTCCGTTCCGATCGGGCTGATTTTAGTTCAGCAGGTGTTCTGCATTGACGTGTTGAGGAAATGGGACTTACAAGCATTAATTTATTCTTTTAACACTTTGTAAGTGATACATGTGTTTTCACAAATCTTAACAAACACTACAGTTTATATAATTTAATTGATGTTTATTCATAAGCAGTATCGTATTTTCAATATAATTACTGTGTCAGAGATGTCATTTTGCTTATGTTTATATAACGTATTTTCTTATTGAATTATGTGAAACAAATGGAAATTGGTTAATTTGCAATTCTGTGAATAGGTCCCATAACTTGATATAAAAACAATGAAGGGTTACGATAAAAAAGCTACATACGTCGCAATCGTCTAATGAAGATATGATGTTTACAAAATATGTTTATTTATTTATGATGATTACGTCTAGTAAAAGGTTTTATATTAAGCTTTTTATATTAAAAAACACAACACAACAGAACATTACGCTTGTGACTTGTTTGCGGTGTATAACAACATACAACATTTAATGCGTTTTTAATGCTTTTAAGAAGGATGATATACTTTGAATACACCTTTACGAGTCAACATTTTACTCGCTCATATTCATGAAACATGAACACATGAGGAAACAGTATGTATATAATATAATAAGTTGGTAACGAGGTGATCAGTAAACATAGTTTCTGAATTATAGGATGTGAAACAAGATTAGTAAATCACAGATATACGTAAACAAGTATAAGTAAGCATAATTACATATATAGACAATGGAGAAACTACACAGTCGTAGTAGCAATACTACAAGCGCTATTGTTACGTTTATTTAATTTCAGTTTTTAATAATATTGATTCAATAGTGTAGAGGACTTTAGTACACTACTAGTATAGATATATGTAAATATTTCAGCAATAAAGCATCTACACTATTTTGTAATTCCATTAAAATGCACAAATAAATGGACTTAAATGCATACTAAGTATGCTGTATCCCTTCAATCTTATCTGCAAGAGGTACATAGGAGCAAGTCAGTTTACGAAGACTTATGCGCATTTAATTTCTAGTTTGATAATAATTGTGTTGGGAAAGACACTGTTTTTGCTGAAAATGAATAAAAGTGAGTAAAAATAATGTATTGTTATTATTGTTATCATTAGTGACTTGTTTGCGGAGCCATAATGTATACAGAATTCAATGCTGTTTTCCTGAGTCGACCACACTAAAAATGTACACTAAAAAGGTTGGTGACATCGAACTACAAATTATTATACTATCTAGAAGATTGCACGAAATGTCCGTTAATAAATGTTGATTAATCAGATAAAAATAAAAACAACAGCAGAATGGGTGAAATAATTAAACATGTATCAGGTATAATGCCTATTAACTTTGATGTATGTTTAGGCCATACAAATTTGATTCTATGTTTAGCGTCCCCATGATTTATCTAAACCTACCAACCAGGCAGAAAAAAAACAAACGTGTTGATAAAAAAACAAACATGTTTCTTTCACAACTTATTCATGGCAGTGGTACAAGCTTAAGCACATGTTACTTGCAAAACTGTTACAATAGCATCTTTTGGGAACATAATTTAACACAGTATTTTTACTGTGTACATTAACTAGTTGCACACTTTTTTTTTTTACAAATATTGGTAAAACACCTAAGTCTTTTACTTATTTTTTTTTCTCGAAATTTTATATACGCTTTTTCAACACGATTTTTCAGATTGTCAAAAAAAAAATTTTTTCGTTTAGGCATCTGAAAACCTACCAGCCCGAGGACGCTAAACATAGAATCAAATTGGTATGGCCTTATTATGTCTCAGTCTTTTTTCAGTTTGCCTTTCAGTTAATTGCAACAATATCTGTCATCTCTGTGTCAAGCAACTCTGTTATGGGCCAAGACCCTGTGGATGGCGACATCCGGTCTGGGTTTGAGAAATCCCGTGACCAGTTGTCAGACACTGGAATTACTATATGCCAACCCAAACAACGTTGTATTTATCAAAGATAAAGCTACAGCTTAAACAGTTTGTATAAATGAGGCGCGTCGTGGGAAAACCGGACTTAATGCATGTGCGTAAATTGTCGTCCTGGATTAGCCTGTGCAGTCCGCACAGGCTAATCCAGGACGACACTTCCCGCTTTTATGGTATTTTCTGTTTCAAGGAAGTCTCTTCTAAACATAAATCCTGTAGGCGGAAAGTGCCGTCCAGGACTGCACAGGCTAATCCGGGACGACACTTTACGCACATGCATCAAGACCGGTTTTCCCACGACGCGCCACAAATCATTTTTGTATCATTGCCCCTACGCGATCGACACCATCTATGGCACGTCAAACGTTGTACAATTCGTTAATTTAAAAAAAATGTATATTTGTATATATATATGTTTAATAAAGTAATATTTGTGTTGTAAAATCACTTTATATGTTTTGAAATGTAAATTTGTTTGGTATATTTTCACATTTATTTTGTATACAATATGTTTTCATGGTAATTGACGTATGAATATTCTAAATAATAATTGTATTGCAAAATGCTAGATCTATGTTTGTGTCGATAGACTGCTTTAGCGTTCTAAACATTGTCATTTGTGAGCTATTATTATAATTAATAATAATAATAATAATAACAATAATACTAAATAAAAAATAATAACAATAATGATAGTTATGATAAAATAATAATAATAATAATGAAAGTAAATAAATAAAATAATAATAATAATAATATAATAATAATAATAATAATCATCATTATTATTATTATTATTATTATTATTATTATTATTATTATGTTACTATTATTATTATTATTATTGTTATTATTGCAGCTTCAGTTCCCTAAATCAACGCTATCCCGGTCTATTTCCATTGCTGGACGGATATCAGAAAAAACTCGACTGCCAGTTCTACAGTCCACGTGCATGAGAGAGCTTATTCCAGTGACCGACTCGGCCAAACCGCTGGACGACTGAGACAATTGCCGCTCGCCTTCGGTACCCGGTGACAACGACGAATGAGTCCGACGTAAGCTGTGTGACCTATATGCAATTTGAATGATGTAATACGACATGTAAATTACATACGTGTTGTTAAGTGTAAATGTATAAGAAATATTTAGCAATTTATTGCCAATTCAAAATTACCACCACACCACCTACACCATAGATTTGTATCATATGTATATAGTATGAACTCGTTGTCATATATGGCGTATTGGATTGAAAATAAAACCTGTATATGCAGCAATAGTAGTACTGCAAGCATACAAGCATGATGCAGTATTTAGTTAATAATGCTTGGTATCCATATAGATATCTAGTTTATATTCTTTAGCATATAGAACTATAACCTCTTTTTATGCTATATATCATAAGAGTGCCATTAGCGAAATTCTAAATTGTCTATATTTTCTCCTCAGGATGAAGGGTATCGTCTCATATACAAACGGCAACAGTTGGCGAATGCTAATGAATCTTGATGGACAAGCGTGCTTCATCTACCAGCTCTTTACTGTTGGCTATTGCGGGTAACATTCGCATTATTGCTATATCGTGTGCCAACCAATAGCATTTCACGTATACAAAATGTACATACGACGTTCCTTTTCATATGCATTGCCATTTCAAATCAAATAGTTCGACTAGTTAGAATAATATTACGTATTGAAGTTCGTTTTGTAACCTAGCTACCAAAAAGTGTTTTGTTATTGTATCAGATACATTATTACGGAAAATCATTTTTTTCGCAGTGAACAAATTTCGCACATTCTTAAAAAAAACGACTAGTTCGGGAGGTCTTTAATTTGCACATTTTCTATGTTAATGTACTTATTTTCTTTTAATCATACGAAAAGAAAATTTACGTGGGGTCTTATATTCGCGCAATATTTGGACCGCGAAATGCGCGAAAATTAGACAACCGCGAAATGAAATGATTTTACAGTATTTCTGATTTTTTAAGTTATAAAAATGCATCGCGGGATGAACGTCACGTGATTCGTATTTTTTACCGTAACACTATGCCAATGGATAGTTATGACATGAATATGAATTGACAATACTATGCATACGTTCACAACATGGCATGCACGTTTCGCATTCTGGACAATTCGCAAGACTTCCGTAGATAACCATTATAGATCTATACAACACAAATAAAAGACTGAATTTTGTGTCAGATTTGCCAACAATTCGCAACCATGGTAGCTCCTTAATAATTATACAGTTATCATGGACATTATAACTGTTTAATTTTGGCGCGCTTTTTTGCAAAACACCGAAAACATGGAGATGCATGTATTGTATGGAAAGAAGGTATTCTGAACGAACAAGAAAGATAACATTAGACGAAATTGTATGAGTTGATATTATATATAAATACAACTCCAGATGTATCCGCAGGAGAGAAACCTTTATTAGCATTCTCTGAGCCCGTATTCCAGAAACGTCTTAAGTTTATCTTCAAATATTTTAACTTAAGTGTCTATGTTTGTCATGAAATATTTTTAAACTACACATAGATTTGTGAATTTTAGTTTACAAAAATTGATAATATGTTGATAGTAAATAAAGATTGAGCACAGTGTCTTTAACGAATTGAATAACATGATGAATGAAGAAACATGGGATTGTAAGCTTAAAGATAAGAATTTTTTTAATATGTATATGATTTGGAATATGACACCTGGTCCTTTATTTTAGGCCAACTATGTTTTCTTTTATTTTCAGTGCGACTGACAACGGCTGCGAGCGGTGGTGCGTTCAGGAGAATAACGTGATGTCCCTGTTCGCCTACAACTACGTAACGCATACTTCAGGTTTTTACACGTGTTTACCATGATGAACATGTGTCTCCGCGCAAAAATATATAATATATTGATTGTATTGCATTGTTTTTATTGCATTGACAGGACGGTTGGTGGGTGGATTGGTGGGTGGTAGTGTGCTTGTGTTTGTGTGTGCGTGTTGGGGGGGGGGGGGGGTGCGTGCGTAAGTGCGCGCCGGCGGGCGGGCGGGCGGGCGAGCGAGCGATCGAGTGAGTGAGTGAGTGAGCGAGTGAGTGAGCAAGTGAGTGAGTTAGTGAGTGAGTGAACTGTGGGTGGGTAAAAGAGCGAATGTGTGAGTGAGCGTGTGATTGAGTGAGTGAGTTAGGGAGGGAGGGAGGGAGTGTGTCGTGTGTGTTAATTAATCAAAAGACACGTAGTTGTAAATAAAATCTAACCTCATAGCAGTGCAATTGAAATTAAATAGTAATAACAGATAAAAGAGAATATTAATTCAATTGAGTTACAATTTAATTACTCAGTGGTTTAAAAACCAAAATCGCACAGTACAATACAAAATCCCGAAACAAACACAAAACACAAATGTGAATAAAATTGGGATCATCGCCTTGGAATGGCAACTGCAAATTATCGATGGTTTCAACCGGTTTAGAGGCGCCTTGGAAAGGTCAATGCAAATTATCGATGGTTTAAACCGGTTTAGGGTCGCCCGAACCTCACTCTTGGCCCATGATTATTCATAATACATGTAAATGATAATAAAACCTAAGCAGTTCAAAAATAGTCACAGTTATGTATATTTCGTTTAACACACACGAGGGCCTCATCATTTTGCCTTAAAAGCTTATTCATATTGTAGGAAGTGAGATAAGGAAAAAGAAAACAAAACATCGCGTGGAATGATAATCTTTTAATCGAGTATTATGCCCAACTCCCCCTATACTTTTCTGTTATACCATTACATGATTGTACAAAACAAATTTTTGCACAAATTAACCTTCATATGATTTTATTTGTATGATGTTACCGTATTTATTATATGTTTTTGGACATTCTTTGTTTTCGGACACCCTCAAATTTGGCCAAAATAATTATTTTGTGTTTCTGTGTTTTCGGACACTTTCATAAAAGGAAATAAATTGAGATCTATGTTTTTCAACTCCGATTATCATTTAAAGACTTTCGCAACAAAAAGAAAATAATTGGGTTAATTTCTCCTTTTGCTTCATTATTTCTTTATTGTTTATAGGTTACAATATACTAATTTCAATCAATAAATATAAATCTGTGTAAGTAATTAAGTTCCAGTCAATGGTTAAAAGTTCATAAAGCATTATAATTATCAAAACCACAGGTATACAATGTATTGCCAAACAAATTAGTTAAAAAGAAAGATCCATTAAATATCTTCATTCTATTTTGGCAATAGATACGTTGTTAACGTTAACACGAAACACGAAAAAGGCTACACAGGTACCCTATTTAAAGTCCAATAGTTCCCAAACACATTCGGTGAACCTTTCTGCATGTATGTGCGAAAATTTAAGAAAATCTGTCGTTTGGGACAAAATATATTGATGCATAATAAATGACGTTTCAAAAGGTATTATTAATACCCACTTGACCTACTTAAATGTCCAGCCAAATTCATTATGTTAACAGTAAATATAAGTAAATCGTTTTTTATTATCAAAATACACTTGTATATTGCCAAATAAGACATGTGAAAACATAACAGTTGATAGAACCATAACCTTGTTTGAAACAAAGCTCTCCTACATATACTTAAAACATTGATAACAACATCCAAACTGAAAAAGTTGCTTCGACAGGTACCGTATTCAAAACCTACTATTTCAGGACCCCTATTTGTTAACACTGTTATAGTTTCAATGACACATGTATATGGAATTTTTTAACAAAACCTGTCGTTTGGAACAAACGATATTCGAATATTTGATTATTAATTGATGTTTTCAAAGGCATATTCAATGCATAATTAACCTCATTAAGTGTCCATTAAAAGTCATTTTTTAAATGCTAACTTAGATCAAGTGAATTAAAGAGTGGAAATAGAGAAGCAATACATTCAGGCAAAAATGCATTGTGTCCCAGGCAGAATCCTCTTTTGAGTGTGATGCGGAGGTGCACATTAAAATTTGAACAGCTACTTATCTAAAAGGCGTCTTTAATAGACTACATTGAATCTGCTCTTGGCATATTCAATATTAGCTGTGTACCAGATAAATATATATCAAAATCGAAGGGTTGTTGTTTGAAAGCACAATAACTGTTGAAAGTGCATAAAGATTACACTAATTAATATAATAGAACACATACATTTTATTATTCTTAAATATATCCCATACGTATATGTCAGTGGAAGTATACTTAAACATAATTATTATTATGCATACTAACTGTAAGGTTGATAAGTATTTTTCAGGTTCTATTGCACTTTTAAAAAGTTTACATGCCGTTGCCTTTGGTGAGGAGATTATGTCAGCGATAAGTTTTTGTTGGGAACAGTCTATGAGTCTTTCGTTGAAGAGAAGTTTGAACGTCTCAACGTCGCCGACCTCGCCAGCTATCCACGCGTATCCGAAGCCATAAGCCTCGGTCACAACCGGGTTGCGTCGACCTTACGTCGAGCTTGCGTCGAGGTTTTTGTCAACAACGTGCGTCAGACCTACGTCGCCCGTGCGTCTTTTCCTCGATCGCAAGGTCGCCGCAACAACCGCAACAGACATTAGCGCAAGCGCTTAAGTTGATGCGTCGGCCTTGCGTCGCTCACCCATCGTGCGGGGACCGTAAGGGCACCGTGCGAACATCGTGCGATCAACCTACGGGCACTCTACGTTTTTTGCTTCGAAATTGCCTGTCGCAAGCACGCAATGTGCACTTGCGGACATCGCACGGCTTCCTTCCGTAGTACTAAGGGCTTCCTTGCGATAAACGAACCGGCGACGCAAGACAGAAACGGACAACTCACGTTCGCCGCAAGACACGTGCGATTACTGCACGGTGACCGCAAGGAGCTATGTGCATCATATAAATAACCGCGATTATTTGCATGCTTTTAACACATTTTCCATATTATCTCTTCATTTCACTTGTGTTACAATCGTACTGCTACTTGAAAAAAAATATTTTTTTAACAAATTTGAAAATTTAACCATAGCATCTTCTGATGTACCTGTCAAATTAAAAGTCGTTAATGGCTCCAATTCATGCAGGGTATTTATGAAAAATATTAATAATCGTGTTTTTGCCAGAATACCATTGCTGTCTGACGGCGACCGTGCGTAGAACTTTCGGTGATCGTGTGATTACTATGCGCTGGTCGTCATAAAAAGTCCCACGGTGACCGTAAGGCCACAACAAATTGATCAGATGTTCGTCGGATTTGCCGCACCTTAAAATCGTAAATCGAAAAAAAAATATTTTTATTTTTATTTTGCGCCCGCACCTTCAAGTTTGCCCCGCATCCGATTTTTTTAAATGAAGTTTTCATCAATGAGTCTCATTTTACGTTAAACACCGCCTTTGTGGTGTACCCAAATTATAACAAGCAATTGGTACTGATATAGACGTGAATAAGGCACTTTGCGGCGACTGGTTTATGTACAGAGCACACAATTTATGACCCAGACCTTTAATCGCCAACAGCCAGTCTGGCACAGCTGCCATGTGTATTTCAACTCGGCAATTTC
Organism: Congeria kusceri; assembly: GCA_027627225.1. Classification (NCBI taxonomy): domain Eukaryota; kingdom Metazoa; phylum Mollusca; class Bivalvia; order Myida; family Dreissenidae; genus Congeria; species Congeria kusceri. Next base: position 70,416 of record JAPFQT010000322.1, read on the forward strand.
TTATCAAGTTTTATCAAACTTGTGCAAACACAACGAGCTGTTTGTCAGCATTCATTGCCTAATTAAAGATGATTGCTAGCAAGCTCTCGTAATATCAGCAGTTAATTAACAGTTAATTAAAGGATTATCTTGTTGATAAAGGATGTGTGAAATTGGATGTCTGGATTATGTCAAATGGACTGATTATCGGGTATGTTTACATTTCGGACAGTTTTGACCAGCGGTTTGTCCTTGATTTCTTACTTCTAATATCCACGCATAAAAGTTGTTTCTGACATGTCCATTTTATAAATTCAAAGTATCTGTTTGGTGTACATTTTGTTCAGCCTTTATATATTAAGGTACATTTAACAGGGCAAGCCAAGTCATTATGTTAGTTATTAATTTTAATTTATTTATGGATATATTTTGTTAACATCTTGTAGATAGTTTAAGAGTGTATGTTTAAATAAAAAATAATTATCCAAGTTTACTGCAATGAACAATTAAGAAAAAAGTTAATATAAAAATCGAAGTATACTAATGCTTTTGTTAATGCCATAATTCATTAATATAATACAGCACAGTGAAGTATAATTTTATAGCAATTAAAACAGTAAGATATAACTATTCCCTGACATGGAAACACGCAACGATGTTGCGAGTGGATAAAAAAAAATGGCTCAAGAAAAATAAGAGCCAGTGTGAGTCCTGGTTTACGGTTTAAAAAAATGGTGGCGTCCAGTTGTTTCGTCGTGTCATTTAAAGTACAGATCTTATACTAGTGATTCCTAAATTGTTTTGTGTTTATTGTATGACATTTCATATTCATGTTATTAAACTGTTGGTAGTGAATGACTTGGTGTATCAAATATATATTTTGATAATGACAATTACCTTGTATAAGGTCTACTTTCTTATAGTTAAGATATGGCTATTTAGTATTTACTGCCGGTCGTTAATTTAATAGCAGAATCACTATTGAAGACTTGTTGCACAAAAGCCTTTGCAGGACATGGTCAGAGAAGAAATGGAGAAATTAGTTGCTTAGTTTATTACATATATATTGATTTTGACAACAATTTATGGAACAGAGCAGATGAAGAAGAAATTATTGACAAGATATCAAGTTATGATGGCGTTTGGGAGTACTTTTTAAACACTATGGGCATGATAGGATTTTTTTTTATTTTGCGCTTTTCGCTCGCCTCCGATTTAATCGAAAATGGAAAAAAATTTCGCTCCAATTTTTTTGGGACAAAATCCGTAGAACAACTGATCAATTTGTTGTGGCCTAAGGGTGTGTCAGTCATTCCATCGTTTCAAAATACAGAATTAATTGTTACAGGTAACACTTGAATATCAATAAGCTACCAGTCTGACGTGTGTGTTTTATACTCCGTTATATTTTAAAGCTGCTACTTCACAAATGACAAGATATATGTATATAATGGATGCAAAAAAGTTGTTTGTAATGTAAGCAATACAATATGCATCAAACTCAGTCAATAAAGCCTAACTTTATAGTATAATAACAATATAAGTAATAGCGAACTAAACGACTCTTTTGGGAAAGCCCTTGTAGAAATAGTCTAGTACTATTCGGTGTGTGATATTGAGTAATTGCAATTTCGGGCCGTTTATGAACATGCCAGATGCGAATCAAATAGCTTATTAAAACCAGAAAGTATATAGTATTGTAAATGATTTTATTAATTTACGTTTATTGATAGATTTCTTTATTACATGAAATATATTGGACAAATGTCATGTACACAAAGATTAATTATGTCACCATTGAAATAAAAAATTATCAGCAGCACTTGGGGGGGATTGAAACCGGGTCCTCGGCATGAGAGGCTGATGCTCTAAACGCGCCGCTAAAGTCACTTGCACAATTCGTTATTTGTAATTTTTGACATGTGTTTTGTAAACATCGGGACTCCGGAAGTGAAACAACCTAAGAGTTATAAATAGTTGAAAAACGTATCGAGACGCTTTTGAAATCGGGTTGAACGAATGCATTGTTATTGTTGAACGATTGTGTTTAGAACTTTTGTCAATTTGTCAACAATGTTATTTCAATCAGTTATATTTAATAATATCTTAATTTACTTGATGTGAAACAATTTTTTTCATTATTTGTTTTCATTTTCCCAATCTGTGACGTAGCACCTTTACCAGTATTGCTTTTATATTTGAGACTAGAACAGTATCGTTGCAATTTATTTTGCCTGTTTGTTTTATTAAACGATTGTGTGTTATATAACACGACTTTATATGGACATATGAGTATTGCTCTTTATTGTAAATCAGACGTATCTAAGTATAATAAGTATGTACTGACAAGACTTATATCACAAACCGAAACAAATTAAACATAAAGATTCAAATAAACACATTAAGCAGAAAGAATTTGACATCACCCTTATTGGAAATGTTTCAATGTATTCTGTATTAGTTCTAAACAATTAATTTACTGTCTGGGTCTGGTCCTTTGAAATACGTTTTTTGCTTTCCTTTATTCATATGTGTTTCCATTAGTAACAGTGATATTAATTTCAGAGTCGATATTAATTTGCTTGCAAAATAAAATGTATAATATATGAAAGACCAAAACCAACTAATTAGTTTGGTTACTGATTTTATTCTACGAAAATTCGTCGCATGCGCATAAATGTTATTATAGATCACTGTGTTTTGATTAATCAACCGAATTTCTTAAATGATCACACAAAACATATACGTGGAAGTAAAAATTGTTATATATTTAATTACTGAACAAAATAATGAAGGTATTGTATTTATTTATTTGTTTGTTTATTTATTTATTTATTTATTTATTCATTTATTTATTTATTGACATTCAGGTCAACAGTATATCATAACACATATTTAGTAGAACAGGTAATATAACTATTAAAATTTTTAAAATATTGTATTATAAATATAAGTATCACAGCATTATAATAATAATAATACTAATCACTTTATTTTTCGAAGGTGACATATAAGACATAGTATTGTCATGACAAAAACATACCTTATTTTCATAGTACTTCATACACATTCATACATTCAACAAAATTCACATATAATTACAAAACAAGCACACAGTAAAGTTAATAATCATAATAATAATGACAATGGCAATAATAATAATAATAATAATAAAAATAATAATTTTCTCAAAAAATAACAAACAATTACAAAGCATCGACAGACAGCAACAGATAATAGAAATTATGCACAATGCATTGATACACTCATAAAAAAGTTACATTTCCATATAAAATTTCTCCATATACAAAACAAATATAATTATTTGCTAACGACATCAATTTCAATATACATTTTCTAATTTTATGACATTTTCTGACTATTAAGTTACACAACAGATAAAACAGGTACAGAAATCCAGTTAAAACAAATTTGAACCATGAAATACTACTAAAAAGACTAGGACTAAGAAAAATAACAGTAGCATACTTTCGATATAGCCGGTGTATTAAGTATAATTTTAGAATACATGTTAAGACTAGACTGCTATGACCTATGGGTGACCCATTAAGCTAGAAGCTTATTTCAAATGGGGTCCATATTACATGGTATACGAATGTGTACCCATGTTAGAGAAAACAAAACACTAGACGTGTATTAAAAAGTTGAGATTTTGGTACAATGTGGGAATACAAAAAGTATGCTTTAAATTAATAGGTTCATATGTAATTGCACTGTAAATCACAGTGAACTCATATTCTTACAAATTTTAACATTAACAAGATCAATAGTATAGAAAGTCACCTTTGCTTTCAAACGCTTGATTATTCAATAATTATGTCTTAACCACAATTTAAAAATGTGTTTAGTTGTTTCACTTTTTGTATATGTTCAAGCAGTGCGTTCCAGTCTTTAGTTCCAATGAAGATGAAAGTATGTTTGCCTGAATTATTATCTACACGTGGTAACACGAAGTTCGAAGAACATTCTCTTGTAGATCTTTTGAAAACGTCACAGAGATATGATGGACAAGTCGTGTAATACACTTAATGCAGATTATTCAAACGTATCTGTTTCACTCTATTGTCAACATTGAACATATTTTGTTCAGAATAGTCCTTCCAAGTAATATATTCTGTAGAAGAGTACTATTGTATAAATCTAATGTCTTATTTTGTAATGCTTGAAGTTTGCATTTTAAGTGCTTGTTCAAACCTTCATGCCATGATGTACATGCGTAGTCAAAATGACGATTTCAATGTTGATGATATACAAGCATTTGATGTTATATGAGCCAATATATGATTTCATTCAACTGTGAAAATGTGTACACATACAGCAGCACATCGACTCCTACTGTGCACTTCATATGTACGTTTCTATAAATGCATTAACAGAGAGTCTTTACAGCCAGATTCGGATGTTTATATCCGCGATTGTTTGACGAACAACAGGTATATTTACATTTCTTTCCTGGTTAAATTTTGCCCATTACTTAATTATATGTGTCATACTCTCTGCTTCTCTGGTACATTAAGGCTATATTATATTGACAGAAAACTGTCATACAGGATGCGTCTTTAAAGCCGCAGTCCATCAAAATTTATGAATGCATCTTAAATTGGCATTAGTTCGTTAAAGACGTTTATTTAACTGAAAACTGTTTCTTTCTACGAAAGGCATTTTATAACGACTGTGTTCGAAAACGCTTGGTACGAACGGAATATACACTGATGTACATGCTGATTTACTCCAGAGTCATCATCAGCTATCGCACACAGAAACAATACGATAAAAGGTTACCACAACGTTATTATTTTACCGATTTCAATTCGTTGTTTTATTTTGATCGATTAGATGTCCATTAGAAACGATTTCTGCAAAGTTTTATTTTTATTGACATATATATGGACTGCTGCTTTAAAGTAAATTTAATCCGAGGGGTTACAAGGCTGACAGTTTGAAGTATCGTGCATGCACTCTTGAATCAGCCAGTGGAAAGTCTTCGAAAATACACAAATAGATAACTTCCTCTGAAAATATATCATAACTACAAAATAGTAAATTATAAACGATGTTGTTCACTGGTCAAGATACAAATGTGCTTTTAAAAGACCAAACCTGTTTGGTCTAGGATTTCAGTGACAATATTGCATTGGCACTGTTAAAGATACTGAAATCCAGATTGGCATGAAAATGTGCGTTTTGTAGTTATGCCTAAATGGTAAAACATGGGTAAAACATCACTATTTGTATAGAACACGATCAAATACTGTCATAAACTGTAAATTTCATTTAAAAATAGAAGATGAATAAGCTCGAACTTTCCTTGAACCCGTTATTTCCGATTTAAAATTACCACCGCTTTCCCCAATACAAGCACCTGATTCAAGTGTGCGCATGCGCGACTCGACAAAACTAAACTGTTATATGATTATCCTAAATATAAACGGCGCTATTTTGTAAATGACTTGATGGGTTATAGCGTCTGCAGACGCTGTAGATTTTAGGACGATAAAAAGGAGGAAAACTAATCATTTTGTATTAATGGAAATAAAAACACACTTGTTTGATTTTTTAAACGATAATGTAAGAAAATCGTGTATTTTTGATATTTTTATTTTTTCATTTTATGATTAGACCATCTGGAGTTCAGTCCATTTAAAGGGATCTGTTCACAGACTGGCCAATTGACAATTTTCAAATTTTTTGTCACAGATTCCCACAATAAAAGATTAGTGTATATAAAGGAGCGAAATAACACGAAGGACATAGAAATATACTATAAATACCGTTTTGTTAATGAGCAATCATCGGTGGAAATCGAAAAAATCACAAAGCGTTTGTAACGCTTAACGATGGAATAATTTGGAATGTTTCTGTTGTTTTTGCTGACAACACGTGGATCGCTTACATAACGTATAAAATCACATATAATGCATCAACGTATATAAAATTTGGAATGGACGAATGGTTAAGGCGTTAGCCTTTTGATCCAGAAGAGGTCTGAGGTTAAACCCCGGTGGAACCTTTTTTTCTTCTTTCTATCTTCTTTTCTTGTTAATATACTTGAGCTTTTAGTTCTGATGCTTAAATATGTAAAGTTAAGACAATAAAAAGCATACTACAAAAAATACAAAACACTGTGAACCAGTCCCTTTAAACCCCGGAATGAAATGTTTTAAAACATTTGCCAAACGGTGCAATTCTAGGTTTTCTGAATTTTATAGACGCTGAAGAATTGCCGATGTCTTCTCAACACTGAATACCTGGGTCTGTATTCACAAAGCTCCAAGGGAAATCTTAACCTAAGTTGTACTTCAGTGAAAATTTCAGATCAAATTTTATATGTGAAATCCAATGATTTTTCTGTACAAAGAATGCTGCAACACTCAATGTATAAGCAATATTTACTAGTTTAAAACATTTTTATGTTAAAAGACCTATATATGAAACAGCCAAAGACTTAAGGAATTTTATGAATTTAAGGAATTTACTTAAGTTTTCCCTGAGGAGTTTTGTGAATACGGTCCCTGGGTCTGTATTTTGAAAGCTCCTAAGGAAAATCTTACCTTAGGTTATATTTAAGTGAACATTTCAAATACACCTTTAATTGTGAAAATCAATAATTTCTATCTGAATAAATAGTAAAATAAGAAACGACTGTTGATTTTTTAAAATCAGATTTAAACCATTTAAGACAAAATAAAGTTTAAATGAACCAGGCCCAGACTTAAAGAATGTTACGATTTTAAGAAATTTACTAAAGTTTTCACTACCGAGCTTTGTGGATATGGGCCCTAGGGTCGTATTCCAGAAACATATTAAGTAAAATTTTAACCTAAGCCTTAATTTCGTCATTTCTCTTAAACATTTTATTCCATGTATACATGAAATTCTGCTTAATGTTCATTAATTATCAATTTATTATTAACTACTATTTACTTAACCGTAATCTGAATCATTAATTAATACGTAGTTTAAAAATATTACCGAACAAAAATTTGAACTTTAGTGAAAGTATTTTAAGATAAACTTACGATGTTTCTGGAATACGGCCCCTGGGTCTGTATTCGCAAAATTTGTAAACCATAAATAATTGGATTTCACAATGAAACATTGATCTGCAATATAGTGAACCGTAAGTTAAGATTCGCCCTGGAAGCTTTGTGAAGCCTCGCTCCTGGTCCACGTTTTAATCACGAACTCCTCCGTTATTGTCGATGGAAGAAGTCAATTGGTTCCTTCAAAGCACGGGCTTCGCTGCATGCGTCTAATAAACGAGCGTCTCCACGTGTGGATAATTTCAAGCCTGCTGTCAAATCGCAAAATTAAGTTTCATTTGAATATTGGAATTAACGGAACCAGTGTTTATTACAATTCCCTACGCGTTTATTCTCAGCCATCCACAAAAGTACAGACAGTGGACTAACACATTATGTAAGCAATCGAAGCAAAATATGGGCTATGAATGCATTATGAAAGCTGAGGGATTCCGTAAATGAGTCAATCAGTCATTGGGATATAATTTGATGAATGTTGCTTGCTTGTGTTGCTGCGGTTATTGACATAACATAGCTCTAGTGCAATTTTGTGTCTTGCTGAAAGTTTCCATAGTGTCCTATATATTTTAATTTTGTTTCCATATATACTGTATCGGCAGTACGTGACACGGTACATTTTAAGTAAACAAAAGCATGGCATGATGAACTTGTGTTGTTGTTTATTGGTTGGTATCAACAGGCTAATGCTAATTTGGTGTAATCATAAAGTTTTTACATATATTCAATTGATAAACTATAACACATATACCCAATAAAAATGTAATATGACCAATGTTAACCTTGTTATACATCATTAAACTTTGTGCCTGTGCAGTTCGTGATACATTAAAAGCATTCGACGTGTTTTCATGGATTTCCAAGGCAACAACGGGCTAAATCTATCGTTGATGTAATTTTATGAATCAAGTGTGTACATGAATTCATTTTATAAAATATTATAATATAACCAACGTTAAGGTTGTTCTACATCTACTATGCAATCATTAAAACATTCCAACCGTTTTCATGGATTTCCTTGTTCAAAGCATATTTTTAACATGCGGTACGTAGTATTTTAACATTCGATTTTAATATACGGATAGATAGTTCAGTATAGTTTGCTTAAGAGTGGGTATAATGTTTCTGAATTACCAATGCGTGGAAAAATTAATCGCAAAATGAGCGTGGTACTCATGCTTTCACACCCATAGCAATCCATGTTTGCAGTAAGCCCAACTACGGACGAAGAAATAAACACCTCTTCACGCACCTCCCCTAACTTGTTTAGTGTAAATTTTAAATGATGCATTGCATACCCATACGACATGTCCTTTCATCGGGCGTTTAAATGCCCATTGATGCAAGATGCCAATACGCTGACCGAAATAAAGAATTGATAAGAGAATATAAACGTACTCCTTTATATATATTTTGTCTGTCGTCTTTATCTGTTGGTGATTTGCAGACGGCAAAATAAGCAAAGCAAACTCAGAATCAATATTGCTGAATGTTTATTCGTAATAAAGCGTTAAATACGCAGTCCATAGAATATAATTCAATACATCTTAAATCGGCATTAGTTCTAATGAACGTAAATGACGTTGTTTTGACTGAAAACTGTTTCTTATTTACGAAAAGCATTTCATAATGTCAATGTTCAAAAACTCTTGGGACAAACAAAATATACAATAATGTACATGCTGATTTACTCCAGAGGCATCACCATCTTTCGCATATAGAAACTATGCGATTTAAAGCGTTAACAAAGCCTTATTATTTTACCGATTTCAATGCTGTATTTTGTATTTTGATCGGTAAGAGGTCCATCAGAAAGGATTTCTACAATATTTTTTTTTACATAGTTCTGGACAGCTGCTTTAAAATGACAGGTGAGCGGTGTTCCAAACAGTGCCATTGATTAAATATGTGGTCACAACCTTAAAATATCGTTCTGTTTTGTGTTTAAATATATAATTATCATGAAACCGCCTTAAACATAACAATATTTCTTGTAATGCTGCATAACGCAGTAACCCTGTCTTTAGGTGTTTAATTAATATAATATATGCTTGATAGCTTGTCCGATCACGCCATTAATGGTAATTTTTCAACCGTTATTTTATTTTCCCTATGGAACAACCCTAAATATGTAACATCTATTTGATTGAATTGTGCAAAGAACAATTATGCACTCGTATGTCTCCAGAGTATATATATATATTTATTTATGAAAGAAATATAAGAAAATATGTATACGCTCATTATGTAATAACAATGATATTATAATACTTACTTGCAAATACTTTTCCTGGTGGTACATTTTATCATTTAATACACACGGAGATGATAGCTTATGAATTTCAATAGATAAATATTGGTAATCTGTCCCACGCTGAGGTTTAAATTAAGTTAAACACAATAAAATAAACATGTATTACATTTTGTATTTACTAATAATAATACAATTAAATGTGATTCATAGGTATAAAAATCACCCAGTGTATAAATGCATGGCTGTGTGCTAACTGCCCCGGACACAGAGTAACAACTTTATACAACAGACAAGGTGGATAGTGCATTTTTGTTATCTTGTATGAAACTATTTATATTTAATGGCGTAATAACGACTATCATTAGTCTAAGGCTTTTTCAAGGTCGTATCATTAAAGAATAATGGATTTGATGGGCCTCATTATCGTAATGTCAGCGAAAAAGCCCCATCTAGTTCAACAGCATCCTGTTCAGCAGAATTACAAAATTCTAGACAAACTGTCGCGACGTAATTACATTTAAAACCGTGTCTGTCATCGCCATAGCGATATTGATTACCGTGTGTGTAGTACATTTTTTATCGAGTGCATCTTTTAGTGCCCGGTGTGAAGCACACCTAGTACACTGCACCTCGGTTTAACGTCTCATGACGATTACCGTGTCGTAGTATATGGTTTAAATGAATACTATATTAAATTATAACCATACAATATATAGGGCTGGGCATGTATACGTGAACGAAAAGAAAATCAATAAATCATGTTTCAAAACAAGGCTGCCAAATGAACAATTAACGTAAAAACACTCTGCATTTCAGGAAATATATAATGGTGTTGTTGTACATGCACAAACCTCTCGTCTGCATATGGTCATAACCCGTTTTCTTTTAGTTGATGTTGTTTGTGATTTGCCTCTTACAACATCATTCGGAGTAAGAAGCAACATTAGTTAGCTCAACATGCATATACCTGAGCGTTTATTTGTATGAACGTATTAAGTTTAATATATGCTATGGATAATGTATTATCGGTATCAAATAAGAATAACTTAATTCTGCCTGGTTTCGTTGTTGCAACATTACAACTCCCAGCTAAATGACCCTCCGGGTCGCCGGGAGTTGCAATCCAGGCGGAAACTTTGAACAGTAATATTGTCCAAATAATGTTTCTGGTGCAAATGGAAACCATAATATCATAAAGCTATGCTTACTGCGTCAATAAGGACAGCTTAATTTATATGGCCTGCTTGCAGACTAATTTTATTAGTCCAGTTTCAAACACGTCTAAATTTTCCCGAAAATGTTTATCCTTTGCAATGAAAACCGCCGAGGAGTGCCGAATCGAAAATGAATATATACTTTTCTTTGGTAGTTATATGTGTGTTAATGAAGCTTATTTTTTAATATATTTTGACAATAGTCTAGTTTAATTTTATATATAAAATATTTACATGAATATATAATTTTGTATACGTACCGTCACCGCATGACTGAGTGTTAGTTGAACGTTCAACAAAGCTATAAGTATTATCTGTTTATTGTTATGCCCCCACAAAGTGGAATGCATTATTCATTGCACTTGTCTGTCCGTACGTACGTACGTACGCATGAAGATCACGAAAATGTGTGGACTCAACTCGTCTTTAACTGCTGTGTGGAATTTGCTCAAAGTTTTACAGCTGGAGAACTTTTGTGTGTAGATGACCGTAAAGGAAGGAATTCTGGCTGTGACAAATATTACCGAATTTTGACCCCTTATCATTTTTCCACATTAGAATATATATGACAATAAATTTGTGGAGGCAAAACAGACAACAGTGTTGGCGGCATGCCCTTTGTCTGTATCCAAACATGTGTCGTGGGGGCATCCGTGTTTGTGACACATCTAGTTTGTAGAGCTATTCTGTTATTAATTAAAATATCATTTGAAAAGTAAATAGGAAACGAGCTTATAGCTTGACATTAATAGTTGAACCAACTGATGGTGCGTAGTAATGTTTGAGATTCCCTAAAGAAACATGAGATGTAGGATTATTATAAGAATTTATAAACAACGGTCAAATATTTGACTTACAACACAGACAGGGGAATAGATCCAGTTTATATTATTATGTTTTATTGAGGAGAGAAGTTTGGCTAGTCTGTTTTAAAGATGTAATGCCAATTTGAAAAAAAGTTGTTATTTCAACATAAACTGCGTGACCGTCGATACGGTATGATTATAATTCTGCTATGGTTAGATCTGCAACCAATGGTAACACTTTTAGCATATTTGTAATAACATAAGTGTAATATTGTAGAGCCTACCGCCGTATATTTTTGTACAGTAACACGTAACAAAGATTTCATCAAGTGCCTTTTAAGGACTTATCATACACCGCAATAAGTGAACAGTTGAAATTCGGTCAATACAATGCAAATACCAATATGATAATTATAGAATACCAGGTATATACAAATGTTTCCAAATTAAAATCATATAGAAAGCGTCGTTTGTGTTTTATAATTAAACCTTCAAACAAACTCAGAATAAAAATACAATCAATCTATGTTTGGAAATACTATATTGTGAAATTTTGAATTGCGTATTTTTAATTGTTGTGGTTTATGAAAACCTTTCAATAAGTACAAAGTATTGTAATTCGATTGAATGCCGTTGATAAAAAAAATTCTTTATTAACGGTAAGGACGATTTTGTATATATTAACTTATATATTAACTTATTTCTGTATACACATGTGTCAATATTAGCGGCACGAGTTCGTGACAATTGTTAAGTATATACATGTAGTTCAAATATGTGTTAAAATAAAACGTATATCATGCTTTGTAAGACAACTAAAACTTTCAAATGATTCTTGTTTGCATTTTTAAATTAGCTGTTAGGCTAAATAGCACATATGTCATAATGCCATATTTGAATTAAACTCTTGGCAATATGTTTCCTCACTACATATCTAAAATAAGTAATGCAATACAAAAACCTTCGTCGCAAAACAGTAACAAGAAAATGTACATACGCTTTTGGTTAACATCAGATTAGTTTATAATCTGGCATGTTGATACGGATTTATGAGAAACATGGTTTGCGCAACCTAATTGTCAATACAGTGCTTCAATACTTGTGGTAACGAAGGTTTTATACTTCTTCTCACTAGAACACCTTAAGTTCCATGTAAGTTTGCTGTCACAAAAAGACCGCTTCTTTCGCAGTTATCAGCAGAGAATTTTTGCTTTATGAAAATGATGATATTCAAATAAGACACTGTTTTACATTGTTTTTGCACTGTAAATGTGTGTTATGCAGCTAATCAAAGAGAGGGTAATTCATACCAAGGAAACTGGCGATAACTACACATTGCAAATTGTATACTCATACAAAAGTACGAAAAGGGGTTCCAGTTTATTTATTTTCATAAGTCTCTAAAAATACCTTACACTCACACATTAAACACTCCTTGAAAATACTGCCTCCCTTGACGCACGTATTATTTCAATTACTCAAGTGTCTTCCTTTGCTTACTGGTCATTAGAAGCTGCGTATGAAAAACGTAGTGTAGTGTAGCCTTTATTTTCCTTTCGATTTAATCATCATTTCAAATCATCCGCACTTAACGTGTTGTTATAAATATTTGTTTTGAACATTTCTTCACACATAACATATAATTTGACGTCGATGGTAATAGATATTGATTTTGTTATGATGTTTTTGGTTGTTGAAACACGATAATATAGTTGTTCTCCGGATTTTGTTTTTTACATTATTTTTGCAATTACCTAGAAAAACTATATTCCCTACATTAAATTAATGTACACATTGGCTCAAACTATTCAGGAAGAACTAAATTGTTTCGTCTAGTACAGACGTTTCCTAGGTCGGGTAAATCAAAATAAGTAACAAAATTGGTAAAATAATTCAAATGACAGCGAGTGGCCCTATGTACGGTGTCCCTAAAGTGACAGTATACACTTTTATTTAAAAACATTATATATTTTTATTTCGAAAAGAAAGTAATATTATTTCGTAAAAACGTCATATTATTTCGTAAAAACGTAATATCATTTCGTTTAAACGTAACCTCATTTCGTAAAAACGTAATATCATTTCGTTTAAACGTAATATTATTCCGTAAAACGTGATATTATTTCATTAAAACGTAATGCTATTTCATTTATACGAAAAATATTTCGTAAAGACGTAATACTATTTCGTAATTACGAATTGCATTTCGTTAAAACGCAATAAACGTATAGAGCTAACGTAATAACATTCCGTAATTACGAAATAGTATTACGTTTATACGAAATATTATTGCGTTTCTACGAAATGCATTCTGTAAATACGAAATAAAAAGCCCTGTCACTGCAGGGGCACCGTACGCACCACTGCCATTCCATCATTATCCTGTTTTGCAGATTTCAACTTGCGATGCATTGTAACAGTTGCGGTGTCAGGACAGGAAGTGCCTGCTATCGTCAACCAGCATCCATCAACATCATTGTGCCTGTGACTTCAATGGTCACATTAGTAGACATAGCGCTAAGTTCAATCTAATGTACATGTATAATGTGAAAAATTATATAACAAGATAAAAAAATTGCAAACAGTTTTACATACACTTAAAATGCAAATGTGTGCATTATATGCATAATAAAACAATGCCATAGATTTTTTCAAACATAAAAAGTTGGAACAAATTCAATAGAAAAAAAAAGAAAATCCCATGACACAATGACAATTCTTTTGGAAAAAACTAATACTATTTTCACATTATTTTTATAATGATAGGAATGCAATGCTCAGTTGAAAATCATCAATTACTGATCAGAATTAACTATATGTAAAATAATATTATCGCAAGGAAAAAAACATTTATTGTATCTTCGGGTTCGCAGATTTCTTTCGTTGCCGTAATCATATTAATAAGTAGTGCACTATTGACTTATAAAGCTTTCAGTACATAAACTATATGCTTATTAAGATTTAACCACCCACACTGAGCGTAAAATAATATAAAATGAGTCAATTGCTTGTAACATCACCACTGGGAAAAGTATACCTAACATTATGTCCTATTAAGCACCGCACTCTTTGACAATAAGGCGTACAAAATATGTTTGCTTCAGGTTACATGCCTAAAAAATAAGGTAGGTAGGTAGGGATTGTTTTTAGTAAATGGTCAACTTGAAGATTCTGAAACTGAATAAATACCCAAAACATATCAATAATATCCTTAAACATTGTTTATAAGTGGATGTTATCTATACAAAACACTTATTCATCCAAAAAACATTTAATGAGTGGAAAAAAAGGAAATAAGACAAACAAAAATTTAACAAACCCAATAAAATGTTCTAGTGTAGGAGCATTTTTAGGGTTGCTCGGGCAACCTGAAACAAACATATTTTTGTACGCCTAATTGGCACCGTTGCACGGAGCGTTGACATTCATCCGTCTCATGGGTCACATGACATACATGACGGCTAGTGTAGATTGGCAGTGGTTTGTTTTTTTCAAAATTTCCTAACGGCCTGTGCTTTTGAAATGGGGAACTCTACCGCGACAAATTTGAAAATTGGGATGTTTTTTTAGTTTATTTTTCGTGATGTGCGTGGTTATTTTACTTCTTAAATGATTAATATATCCAAATGTTTCATCTAGTGAACTTTTTGTTGACCGTAGTGCCATTTCAAATTATCATTCAATAATTGTTTGTTTTCAATTTACTCACCCACTTGTTAAATAATAATTACTTGAGGGAATAAAATTGGCAATGTTGGGGTAATAATGGAGAATATTTTGTCAATGGAAGCTACCTTTAAACGCCACTAAAGTTAGCGAAAAAAAACACACTGATTGGGAATACTGACTATTTGACAAACTGAGTAACATACATGTGTACATATACAATTTGATGAAATCAATCGGGTGTGTAAGTGACCTATCGTAATGTATGACTGTGTGTGAAAGATGTGCATTCAGTATAACAAAAAAAAACGCACTTGTTAGAGAGTTGCATTCTCTGAAAAGTACTACAATTGTGAAAATAAATACGGTGTTAGGTCCTCAAAACCAATGCATCTAAGATTGTATCTCAACATGTAGTTCAGAAAACACAGCAAATACTTTTTTGTTTAATACATTCGTATCAATTATAGATCTATAGCTAAATGGAATTGTAATTGTTGTAGTCAAAACAAGAATTATTTTACATAAACCAGTGAAGCTATTGGAAAGCTATTCTTGCGCATATTTAGTTCGAGCTACAAGTAAGCAACTACCGCTTAACGAAGAAACAACAACACGTTAACGGAATTGCACGTTTTGAAATTAAGCAATCAATATCTGACTTAATATATGTTCATCCTAAACTATTAAAATGAAAAATAAAATAAAAAAGGCAGTTGGTGTATACGCGTGAAGGGGATATATTTAATATGTTGTTATTTATATAAATGCGGTATACATCGTTTTATGTCCACGAGTGTGATCTATATCAACCACATGCGCTATAATTCACACAAGTTCCAATTATATATAATGTACTTTTTCACGTCCGCTGTTATTCACTGGAATTAACATTGCATCCATTTTTATTTCTGTATATAACTGGAATAATATGTCTAAGCAAAATAGTTTACAGGTTTTAGTAATGAAGTGGATATCGTTAAAACAGAAATATTAGGTGTGTTATTTATGTTTTATTAGTTTATGAGACAACTTCATGCAGAGCATGGTGTATGAACTATTGGACAAACCATTCTTGGCGCGTTGTTTTCGCAAACCTTAAGTGGTTATCGTAATTTACAGTATATTTCTATCTGCGAAGTATTATTTCGCTCCATTATATTCACTATATTTTAAATATATTTGCAAGCTGAATTAGCCGCAGGTGAAATATGTCATTTATTGTTAAACCGAATGTACTTCCACAAATATTTTCGGCTATAACTTAAAGTCATCAAATGTATAGGCAAATGATGGTGGTATAGAACCGACAAACGTACTGCTCTGGGCATTAACCGATCGAATTCAACAATGCTACTTGCTCTTTGTGAACATTCTGTTGTGAAGTCCACTAGTAAATGTCACGAAACAAATATGATTGCTCAATGTGCTCGAGATTAAAACTCTTGAACAAGACCTTAACTGTATTCGAGATTATAACGAATAAGTGTCACGCGATACAGACACATTTCGCGGATTTTCGGCGATCGAGCCATGGGCGTCATTTTAGTTTCATTGCGATTGACTGCAAAACTTATTATGCAACGATTACAAATATTTCACCAGAGGGAACTACGCCAGCTTGGGGGGGGGGGCTATTTTATCCCATTGACCTCTCAAAATATATTCTAGTAGTCAATATGTTTATAAATAAATGCTAAGGAGACCAGGTGACCTACACAGAGAATACTAGGTAAGTGTTGAATAAAGGAAAGTTTATTTAGCGAGGTTTAGAAAACATTAACCACGAGCCTTGGCGAGTGGTTCACGTTTTCGTGCCAAGCAAATAAACTTATCTTTATTCAATACTTACCTAGTATTCTATTTATCCCATCATTTTCTGTCTTTTTTTTGAAAATTGACGAAAGAAAACACACTAAATATAATGAAAACATAAAAATGACCTCACGAAAATAACAATATGACGTTATTATACTGCGCGTGTTTGCTTTATCACTACACTGTTGAAATAAAGCAAAGCTTTTTCCATGGGGGTTTATTTCCTCAATGCACTCCTGATGATGGGATAAAACACTTACAGTCATGCTTGGGGACGCCAGAGAACGACTGTGCTCTATATATTAGGAACGCGACTATGAGTTTTATTTGTTATGCTACACAGCCATAAGATAAAGTTAAACATTTTTTTTTTCAAGAAGACACCTTTTAAAAAACCATTGTACCGAGTAAGTAGGTTTTTGTTGGTGTCCAATTTCAATATAACAAAACGTTTAGCGAACTTGGCAAGTAAAGCAGATTACAAATGACCCTCATTTAAGATTACAGCTGTTTAAATCTGTATAAAAATTGTTCCTGAATAATATATATTTAACCTTCAAAAACCAGCTCCTACATATTTAAAAGACATATACGTATTTTTCCCAATGCCAACATTTGAAACCGTCGAAAGAACACTAAATCTTGCAAATAAAACATTATAGCAGAAAGCATATCTTATTATGCGATTGTTAAGAATTACTCCAAATTGACTAATGAAAAAGTAAAATTTTACTAAGTGTCGATAATTTGACTTAATGCAAAATGTGGATAACATGCAGTTTTAAATATTACACAAGTATGACTTTCTTTGATACGCCTATTTGGTACAGGCATTATAACAGTGTCCATGTGTCTCTAATCTTTCGGTTATTATAAGATTATTTTTAAATCATTTGTGTTATGAAGTCTGTCATAACCATTTGAGCAGAGCATGCATATGAAATATCTTAATAATTGCGTTGCACAAACAAATTCGCTAGTCTCTAGAGAACTGAAATCCGATTAGTTTTCTTGAATATTGAATGTCGGTCGTCTGCCTCACGTGGACGTTATAAATACCAAAACATTTTTTAACCGTTATTGATGAAATTAAAGTTAATTAGTTTTAAATACTGTTTCGATGTCCTTTACATTTTGATAATTAAATTCATTTATTAAATGTGCCAATCAATGTAAACCTTTTGGTACGTTGTTATACTTACTAGAAAACATATTGATATGACTGTTGTGAATGAGTAAACACACTTATTTTCATGATACCTTGAATTGTGATTTATAGTACTTCGTGATGTTAAATGGATTTGTTTTCACTCTTATATACATGCCAATTACACTTTAACATCAATGTAAGATCTTTGTGGAAGTTTTTTGTCGATCGACGGAGACTGTTCATAGCAATCTCATAAGTTGCCGGCCATTGCAGATTGGTGCGTAACAGACCCCGACCGTCCTTAGTTTTAGAACTGTGTTTATAACTTTCCTAAGTGACTGCGCAAATTGACCCTGCAATTAGTTGATCGTATGGTACTATATTATGCGTCATTATATTATGTGTTGTAGACACTTTTCAACGCAAATCAGAGCTGAAAGACACGGAACTCTTATAAATAACAACATTCTTTGTTTGATTAACACCCATGCCCCCGGTAGGTGCTGAATAGCCCATTTCTTAGTCCAAATTAGGTCAATGTCAAGGTCAAAGTGAGGTTGGGTGATATGGGTGGATTGGGGTGGTCATTAGCAACAACTATGTAAGTATCCAAGTGTTGTTGCAAGCGATGTTAGTGCTAGACGAAACGGTAGAATCTAGTCAACCAAGAAACAACCCATTTGAATTATTTTAAGTGCAAATTAGGTCAAGGTCAAGTTCAAAGTGAGGTTTGGTGATATGGGTGGATCGGGAACGGTAATAAGTAGCAACTGTGTAAATATCCAAGTGTTGTAGTAAGCGGTATTGTTGCTAGACGAAAGGGTTAAAGCTAGTCAACAAAGAAATGGGAGTTTTGAATTATTATAAGTGCAAATTAGGTCAAGGTCAATATCGAAGTGAGGTTGGGTGATATGGGTGGATTGGAATGGTCATAAGCAACACCTTTGTAAATATCCAAGTGCTGTAGAAAGCGATGTTGGTTCTAGATGAAACCTTAAAATCTAGTTAACCAAGAAACAGCCCATTTGAATTATTATAAGTGCAAATTAGGTCAAGGTCATAGTGAGGTTGGGTGATTGGTTTATAGGGAATAGTCACAAGCAACAACTGTGTAAGTATCCAAGTAATGTGGTAAGCTGTTAGTGCTAGACGAAAGCAGTTAAATCAACCTAACCTTGTCACGGACGGACGGACAGGGCAATTACTATATGCCTCCCGAATCAATATGCCGGGGGCATAAAAAAAAGGTGAAACTCCAGCTGAAGCAGCAGGAGAGAACTCACGGCAAGGGACCAATTGCCAAAACAGCACAGCACAATACAAAAAACATGTAAAAACACAAAACATTAATATCAAGAAAACTATGGTTACCGCATTGGGGTTTGAACCGGTTTCTTGGGCCAAACCTCACATGTAGCCCATAATTATTTACTTATTTGCAAAATATACACAAAAGTAAACAGGAAAAACATGGAACACACAACAAAATGAATAACACTTGCCTCACCGCCTTGGAACGGTCAATGCAAAAAAACACATTAAGGGTTTAAACCGGTTTACAGGCGTCCGTACCACACTTGGCCAATTTTTATTGATAATATATGTAAATGCAAATGAAGATTAACCTCACAGCATCACAATTGAAATTAAACAACAATAAAAGATAATACTGATTTATTACCATTAAATTACTTAATCGTTAATGAAAACCAGAGTAGCAGAATTGCAACTTTCTGAGGCACGATAAAATGAAAAAAATACAAGTACAACTACATATCCTTTATTAAAATAATTGTAAGACATAGCATCATATACTTAAATCTTTGGATCAGCGTCATGCAAAACACGAAGAAGCCGTAAATTTGGATGTAAAAGGCAACTTTAAATAGTTTAATGGTATATGGTAAAGAATCTGTATCACTTATATATTTTACTAAATAAAATATAATATATTATTCTTTGTCAAAAATCTGTTCTTCCTTCCAACAGAAAAGGAATAATTTGTCGAACTTGAATCGATTTAAAACGAGTGTTAAACCGATACTTCAACAGTGAAACTATTTCGATTTTTATGACGTAATCGTAAATCGTACTTCGTATATACAGTCTGATGTAAAATTTGTATTTAGGTTAAGGTTCCTCTTGAGTTTTATGAAAACCAGCCAGAAATATTAGTTTATTGCCTATGTGTTCTTTACTCTATTCGGCAAGCTAAAGAAAATGTTCAGGCTCACTACTACTAGTACGTACATGTATTCAAATGTCGTTTGACGGGTCTCCACAGTACAAAGCTTAATAGAGCATAAATATGAGATTTATTCAAACATTCGTTTGGGCTCTTCGCAAAAACGCCTGGTACACTTGCCACTAGTCACTAGAGAAATGTTATCTAATGAAATTAAATCACGGATGAAAGTTGGTAGTCTGTCATATCATGGTTTAGATTTCAAATTAAGGGAGATCAACATTTTTTAATATTAATGATGCAATACATTTGTTTTAATATATTGAATATATCTACTATAGTTTGATGTTTAAACAAAATGCATACCGCGACGTTCTCCGCAAATGTTTATTTATAAATGAAATCGATAGTTTAAATGAACTAATAATTACAATGCAATTGAAAAAATTAAACGTAAAGAAACACAGTAGTCCATGTTAGATCCGTCCATCTGCCAAACAAAATAATATTGATAAAAAAGTTTCATTTATCAGTGATAAATCTTTTCAGCTTTTTATATATCTTGTCGCTCACACGATTTACCAGTATAGCACATACATATTTCTGGCCCGTATTCACCAACCCATTCTTAGACTTAAGAATAAAGAATAGACTTAGGCTCGAGGAAAAAGTCTTTGCAAATATGCGAGTACCCTGACACAATATCACGAAACCAGTTTTGTTGACTGTTTTTCTAAACACTTACGTCCGTACTGATGTACTCCTATGCTATTTAAAGAGTGTTAAGTGTGTGTAACGCAATTATACTTTTAATAGCATGTACTTGATTTATTGGTTCTCGGATCAACCGACCCGATATTTTCTGAAAGGCAAAAAAAAAAAAAATTGTGAAATGCACCCGATATCGTAAAAATGACCTTGTGAAAGGATTTCAACCTGTCACACGGAATGCAAGAAAAAAGCTGAAAAAATGACTAAATTTTATGAAACATGCATTGTGATTGCATATCGCTACATATGATTCGTATGAACTGCTCTCTGTTATTTTATTCATCATGCAACACTTAAAGTCAGAAGAAAATACTCAGTAAAAACAAATTAAGATCTTAAAAACAAATTAAGATCGTAGAGTCATGGTATTAAATACACATTTATAATTTTATATCAATATTATACTTAACACATTTCATTGTAGTATATTGATTTATTAGTTGATATATTCATTTAGTTTTCACTTTATTAAACATGCTGTTATACATATAATATGGCCACTGTCCAGTGATTTCTGACGTTCTGTGTTTAAGTGTTAGCATATTTTAACAGCAGTTTTTATATGATAAGCACTGCCTTTTAATGTTACCCATTACTATTACTGATATTAAGGTCATGTTTACCTGGCAGTGATTAAGTTAATGTTGTGTAGTATGAGTCTTGTAAGTAATAAAGCATACAGATTTTAATAGCACTGCCCATTTCCATTTGTGAAATTCTAGTCATTAATTTACTCAATTCTGTATTGTTCTTTTTTCCATCCTCCAACCGGACACTTCAAAAAATGTCCGAGAACCAAGAAATAAAATACTCTGGGCTTAGTTTTCAAACCAACCGCCAGTGCAATGTGCAAACAAAATGTGTACTCTTATAGAAATAATATAATAAACAATATAATACATCAGTTATCTAAATGGTACTGCATGAAGTACAAAGTCGCCGAGTCATATTCTGAAAGTCCACTATAAATTAGTTAACATAATCATACATAGTGGACTTCAACCATTGACCCTTCTAATAACTTATGTTTCTACGTGTAATGCACAAACCCTTACATGAAGAAGTATAAACTTCGTTTAGCATTAATCCGTTAACAAACCTTTAATACATTAAATCATAGATAACGGACATAGGGCTCTATATTTAATATATATATAATGGGACTGAGAAAACAATCAGTGTCATCCACACTGCATACACTGTGCAAGGAGTGCATGAAATAATCAGTTGATTGATTAGTTGTCAGTTTGGTGTTTACTAAGCTCGAGATCAACTTCATTATATTAACCAATTAAGTATGACATATACAATCTCGTATAAAAGTCTGATTGTTTTGTTGGAGACACAATATTAAATAGTTGATAATCATATAAACACAAATTAAACATTATTAGTTATAACAAGGTCAGCAGTCTCATTTTATACGCAATGGCCGTTTAGCGAGCAAATGCATTATTAATTGCAGTGTAATTGACTCGGTTTTGTATATATCATATATATATCAAGGAAATGTTAGACAAACAGTCACACAATTACTAATATGGCTATTTAATTATGATAACATCCCGACGACAGCATGGTAAACTCCATGAACACAATGTTGAGGTTACTCGCAAAATCACTCTACAGTGTAAACATATTGATTGGTTGATGATCCTATTTTAACGTTGATAATAAAATGCTTCTACACACTTGTTAACACGGCTTTGTAGATGTTTAATTGATTTAAATGTTGCTTTCACTTATTTTGAGTAACGTGAAGCAAGTCCTTTACAATTATTTTCCTACCAATAATACGATCGTATTGATTAATTCGAATAGCAAAAGTATTCAGTTGGTAACATAATAGCGGACACTTGGTAGCTACATGTAACCACAGTGTCTTGACTTCTAATCAAAAGTAGATCAACTATACAGGAGAGCACAATGGTATGATTATTGATATTGAAAAAGTCGTATAAGCGTGAATTTGTCATTGTATCAAATTTAAGTGAAAAATAACAACACAATATATGACAATTTTAATATGACGGACGCGTTAAAATAATAGTACACTAAAGCTTACAATATACAATTTAGACCGAACAATAAATAATATATATTGAAGAACACGATTATGATTTATTTTGAATCTGCTTTCGTTTGTTCAGGTCTCGGACATATACCGGATGAATGTCCAGGAATATTACAGAATCGTTCATATGCTTTTTTTAAAGAAAGTTATAATTGCTGACATACTATTTTCGCATCATTTAACGGAGTAACCAGCGGATAAGAACATCAAAACAAACTCCATACTATACGATGCTAACATTTAAAATATACTCGATGCTGCAGCTATACAGTTATTGCAATATTTGCTTAAATGACAATATTAATATAGTTTCCATAAGTTTTAATTTAATGATTGATACTTTCTTCAATAGCGTGGCGCATGAAATAACGTTCTTAATAAAGGTAATATAACGTTTTAAGCAAGAGGCAATACATTGATTGTGCTGTTAATATATTACCAACTTTGCTGACGCAGTGGATAAACGCAGTGTGAACGGACATTAAGAACATTTCCACTTCATGAGAGGTAAAACAAGAGGGCCAAATTGCCCTGGGTCGCTCAACTGAATTTCATTAGTCAAATTATTGTCCATGTGTTCGATTTTTATACGGATATGGCTATACCGATGCGGACTGATGGAATTGCGGCCTTAACCATCATGCTTTGAAAAACTTAAGTGACAACATTCAAAATTCTTATTGAAATTGAAGCTTTTTCTTCAAATCGACCTAGTGACCTATATTTTGACCCCACATGACCCAGATTCGAACTCGGCCGAGATACCATTGGGACATATGTTTTGACCAAGTTTCATGACGATTGGGAAAATAAGTAACTTCTAGAGGGTTAACAAGCTTTTTCTTCAATTTGACCTAGTGACCTAGTTTTTTGACCCCACATGATCCAGTTTCAAACTGGCCTGAGATACCATTAAGAAAAATGTTCTGACCAAGTTTCATGATTATTGGGCAAAAAATGTGACTTCTAGAGTGTTAACAAGCTTTTTTTCGATTTGACTTAGTGACCTAGTTTTTTACCCAACATGACCCAGATTCGAACTCGGCCAAGATATAATTGGGACAAATGTTCTGACCAAGATTCATGAAGATTGGGCAAAAAAATGTGACTTCTAGAGGCTAAAACAAGCTTTCTTTTCAATTTGCCCTAATGACGTAGTTCTTCACCGCACATGACCCAGATCCAATTCTGACCGAAGTATCATTACGGCAAACGTTCTGACCAAATTTGATGAAGATTGGGAAAAAAATGTGACTTCTAGAGTGTTCATACGTTTTTTCTTTAATTTGACCTAGTTACCTAGTTTTTGACCCCACATGATCCAGATTCGAACTCCGCCGAGATATTATTGGGACAAATGTTCTGACTAAGTTTCATGAAGATTGAGCAAAAAATGTGACTTCAAGAGTGTTCACAAGCTTTTCCTATAGCCATATAAGGAATACCCCCCCTCTGGCGGCCATGTTTTTCACCGGACCGGAACCATTTTAAAACTCGGCTGAGATATCATCAGAAGAAAGGTTCTGAGCAAGTTTCGTGTTGACTGGGCAAAAATTGTGACTTCTAGAGTGCTCACAAGCTTTTCCTATAGCCATATAAGGAAAACTGACCCCCTTCCCGGCGGCAATGTTTTTCAACGGACCGGAACCATTTTCCAACTCGGCCGAGATATCATAAGAACAAATGATCTGAGCAAGTTTCATGTTGATTTGGCAAAATAATTGACTTCTAGAGTGTTCACAAGCTTTTTCTATAGCCATATAAAGAAAAATGCCCCGCCCCCTGGCGTACCGGAACCATTTTCCAACTTAGCTAAGATATCATTAGAACAAATGTTCTGAGCAAGTTTCATGTTGATTGGGCAGTTAATTTTCGTGTGGATAACAATTTATATAGTGGTACCTTAGGCGACTAGACACCCGAAGTTCACGTTACGTTAGTGCATATTTTTGTGTTTTATATTCAAGTTATACCTCAACATTTTGAAGGCAACAATTTGATTGGCTCTGGAAAAGGTCATCTGAACGTGACCTCTAATGCGATGTCGTCAGATCCTCTCAGCGGATAATATAGTAAGATGATTTAAATGAGATTGTATGAAATGTCTAAGTACTATGTATATCGGTAAAGATTTATCCGGCAACGGGAAGGTTATCCACGACAGATGCTGACAACTAGTTGGTTTACAATAAAACATAAGGGATATGGAGCTGAATGGGTTAATGGCGTTCAGCATGTTGGTACTTCGAATGGCCATATACTTTGACGAACTTTCCAGTTGCTTCCTATTGCATTATCAATATGCCACCTAAATGGTTAAATCTCCGCGGTTTTACTTGGTCGAATTCTTCTTCATTTGGAATAATGCGTTTTCGAAGCAGGACAACGCCATCATGAAGGCATGTATGTTGGGGTTTCTTAAAGTTATATTAATAAATGCTTCACATAACCTTTCTTATCTTCTCGTTATGAGTGAAAGCGCTGAAAAACAAAATGCACAATACAATAAAAACAAGACATACACACAAGATCTTAAATTCCGTATATTTAATGTCCTGTTTCGACGATTTTACGTTACAAAAACAAATCCCAACTTTTTATACGCATATTAATCACTGGTCAATCTATATAGTATGCATAACTACAGTATCAAAATGCATATATTTTATCTGCGTAATTATTTCCTGACCTTATACGTAAACCAAAGATGATATGGTTCTACCTTAGTCCACTTCATTAACATCCTCTTGCACAGTATTCAATAAGGTCATACCTGACACATTCGATTCAACATTCAAGAACATATCGAAATCCATTGTCAACATACGAAATAAAAGCGTTAAATTCATTTTTTTATTATAATTTATTCTGTATACTTGTATTGGATTTACATTAAGATTTTAATAGCAGTGTATGGCACAGATATTGCTGAAAACGCATTGTAGATGTAAAACCGTTTCATGATTTGCTTTTCAGTGAAATATAGAATTGTATTGGTGAAATATAATCTGAAATCTCCCTGTTGGAACAGTGAATATATAATTGTATATTTTCACTGCAGTGAAAATATAACAAAAAACAGACTATTTTCTTATAAATAAGATACACCTATCAGACGTGGGTTACCTCCCTTCTCAAATGTATATACATGTAGAGTATTTGCATACATATGTTTACAGATTACACATTATAAAATTCAACACAAATATAATTAAGCGACGACGACGTACACATTATGACACTAAATGAGTGACAATTTTGAAACCTTTATATGTATGATGTCATAGGACTTCATTCATAACGATAATATATTTTTACAGTAATATATCTTGATCTGACATTAATAATGCGTCTTCGGAATGAATAGAACATAAGGTTAATCCGTTGATATTATAAGTCCTTTTTAAAAAATCCATTGCAAAGTGCAAACAATTTCCCACATTTGAAAGCGGGTTAAATTCCCATGGTATTTATTATTTTAACAAAAAAAGCCCAAACGCACCAAATACGTTATACTTTGGATACAAAATGATTGTTATTGCTTATATGGAAATTTATGGATTTTAATAATGTATAAATGCATTTTGTATTACATAAGAACTATTAAATATACAGTTCAGTTGTTTCAGCCATACATTTTACTATTTTCAGTTCTGCAATATAATAATTACTAATGGATCATGCACTATACAATTAGGTATGAAATCGAAGACAGTTACGCTCATACAAACTAATAATCATACATAGGTTTTCATTTGCATAATATATTTAATACATTTATCACATAGATTGAACCAATTTTAGCAAGGTAAATAAATATTTGAGGTATAAATGAAAATACGCATCAGTTATATATTTATACTATCAAGGTTGTGTAGTAACGTTTATCTAATACATGTTCACAAGCATATTAAAATGTAGCTAGAAATTTAAGCACTGATGAACATTTAGGTCAAATTATATTAAGACCCGCTCATGCATACCATAGTTACAGAGCTGAACCGAAAATCCGGACGTCCTTACGAGATGATACTTAAGTGGCTACCTTGCGCAATAAAGATAATAATGTTGCTAAACATAACAACATAAAAACATCTTTAAGCCATATAAAATTCTAAACCAAATAAACCGTTATCAACTACACTGTCCGTAAAAATAGCCACTTAACTACTCTCCCGCTCACACAATAGGACGGACTCAACGACATCCAGTCGGACGGTGCGACTACTACACATGTATGCCCCTCCTTCAGGTGCATACATACAATATGAATACTATATATCTCGTCATGGCATCTTCAGCACTTGTTAAATAATAATTAGTTCATTTTTGCTAAATCAAAATAATAATTGCATTAGACAATGATGATTGCAAAATATTTTGTGAAATGAAGGCATGAACATGCCTAAAATAGTAATGTAACTAGACATCGATAACTGAAAATTATTTTGTGAAATGAAGGTATGAGGCGAATTTGCTTCTAATGATTGTAATACATAATGCATTCACGTTACACACACACCAGGAAAACTAATTCCAACTTAGATTGCGTCAGTCACAATCTATTTAAAGACGTCTGCAGGTCAAGTTGTTAAAAGTTTTTATCCTTAATACTTCTGAATACAACACAACGGAACTAGAATTGTCACATGAGTGACGGATATACCCCCACAATATGGCCTTTTTTTGTTACAAAACTATGGCATCCAAGACATGGACAGAGAGAGAATGCTTTAATTTGTGAATGGTCAACAGTGTATTTGGAAAAATTTAATTTCAATAGAAGCCATAACTATGTCAACATTTAGTGGTTTGTAACCAAAGTTGAACTTGATCTGTATTTTATGATGATACACCTATGTACCAAAATAATTTAAATATGTGAAGCCTTTCATTAGTTAATGTCCATGTTTTTCGGGAATTTTAGTCAAAAAGGGGCCATAACTGTGTCAAAATGTAGTGGTTTGTAACCAAAGTCGAACTTGACCTATATGTTACGATGCTACACATGTGTGCCAATAATTATTTAAATATGTCAAGCTATTCTTGAGTTATCGTCCGGAAATAATGTTTTTATGGAATTTTAAGTCGAAAAGGGGCCATAACTCTGTCAAAATTTAGTGGTTTGTAACCAACATTGAACTTGACCTGTATTCAATGATGTTACACATTTGTACCAACAAATATTTGAATAAGTCTAACCTTTCTTAAGTTACCATCCGGAAACCATGTTTTTAGGGCATTTTAAGTCGAAAAGGGGTCATAACTAAGTCAAAATTTAGTGGTTTGTAACCAACATTGAACTTGACCTGTATTCTATGATGTTACTAATGTGTACCAAGAATTATTTGAATATGTCAAGCCTTTCTTGAGTTATCATCCGGAAACGAAAAACCAACAGACCGACGGACCGACAAGCTCACTCCTATATATCCCCCCCCCCTTCGATTATGGGGGTATAAATATGAATTAACATACACTGTAACACAGTTAGTTCATCTCTAATTCATTATAATCTGGTCTTACAATTATATCATTATAAAGATGTTATAATAACGCTCTTTCACTTCGTTCATCTCAAACTCATTATTATAATATCGTCTCACAATGTAGCAATTTAAGGGTGATATAACAACGCTCCTTCCAAATACACACTAACAATGTCATTTCATAAAGACACTATTAAAGGGACCTGTTCACAGATTAACGAATTGACAACTTTTTGTTACTGATTCCAAAAATAAAAGAACAGTGTATATAAGGGAGCAAAACAACACTACGGACCAAGAAATATACAGTAAAAACCGTTTCGTTTATGAGTATTCATCAGTTAAAATTGATTAAATTATAAAGCGTTTGTAACGCTAAAGGATGGAATAGTTTGGAGTGTTTCTGTTGTTTTCATTGAAACTGTTGACATCACGTAGAACACTTACATAAAGTAAATAATTCAGGGCGAAAGACATAAGTCTGAATGGTCGAGTGGTTAAGGCGAAAGTTTTTTAATATGAAGGTCCCGGGTTCGAACACCGGTGGGACCAATTTTGTTATTTTCTTTTTTTGTCCTAAATACTTTTCTTGTTATTATACTTGAGTGTATAGTTCCAATGCTTAAATCTGTCAAGTTAATACATTTAATGGCATACTTAAAAAAAACGCGACAATCTGTGAACAAGGCCCATCAAAGCAAGTAGGCACAGTTCAGTACAGTTCACAGACAAGAGGGCTATGATGGCCCGAACTTGAGTACTGGCAATGACAGAGACCAGCTCTGATATCTGAATGTCATTGCCCACATGATGACCCACATCAGCCAGATATCTTACTGTTGTTGATATGGTAGTCGACATGCGCAATACAGCTGTCTGTCCGACCTACTTCTGTAGTTAACCTGGCAATCGTCAAGCGCTATACAAATACCTGTGCATTCAGAATTTTCGATTAGGATTCACCTTCATACCATCGGCATTTCGGCCAGATACATTTTGCGGCATTTACTAAGGACAACATGTTGAAAACATGAACTTAATCTATAATTATTAATGACAGTTTTTAGTGTTTCGGTCTATTTCATAGATTTCTCAAATAAAAATTAACGGGTCAATTAGCCCTTGAGACGAACGCAGTTCGCCCTTATGACATACAGTTATTTAACTCCTGACATATGCATAATATATGGGAATTAACCACATATCTATGTCATTTAACATGGTTCGATCTATAAAGAATCACCTAGTTCACTTACAACAAGCAGCACACAATATTCTTTATTTTCTATTAACGTATTTTGCTGTGTCCCGACCGGTGCAAATATAGTAATGTTGTTGCGATGTTCGAAAAAAACGCTAGAAGTTCCCATATTATTCATGGTCTTTTTAAACACTTATTTATGTCAGCATTTCGACAAAGTAATTATGTGTAAGTTCTACATAGGATTCTAGATGTTATTGTATGAATTTTATTGTGCATAGGAAATAAATAATTGAATTAATGTTATGGACAAACTTGTGTTTGTCTTAAGAGCGAATATGTTCGACTCAAGGTCGAAATCATTGGGTATTGTTAGTCAACTTATATTCAAAGCAAATAAGCCGGTAACCAAACAGTTTGTCAAAAAACAGAGTCATTAGATATGGTGCGTATGGCCTGCACCAGCTGAATCCCGGCTTTGAACAATGAGCATTGAATGGAACAGGTAGAGCATTGACCCGTTCGACTTATAGGACAGTTACCCTACAATGTAGATCTTTTGCTTACTTATTAAAGGGGCACTCTTACATGAAATAACATTTGAATTATGCTTTCCTTAACTATCTTTACTAATGTCAATCATTAACGGTCATGTAAAATGTAAATTAGATTAATAAAATAGTATTTTACCAATAAATAATAGAATTTGTTAATCTATGACTAAAATATATATTTGTTGCATCTAATTCCCTAAAATTCAATGCATTTACGATGATTTTAATATAAATGCATATTGACCGGTAACGAAACTTTGTCATATAATTCATTGTGGGATATTTTGTTTTGGATAACTTTAGCTAATCTGGGTATACTTATCCAAACCGGTTTTCAGCTTTATACAAGAGGATAACCACTATGGATATCTTATCCCAAAATGGATAAACTTATCCACTGGATATCTTTTGGATATGCTAAAGTTATCCATTTTTATACAAGAGGCTACAGCTGTATATCTATATTATTATTACTTAGTAGCTAAAGAGTTGGAAGTTCGTCGTATTCCATAATAAATAAATCCACAGGTAAACATTAACATCTCAGCTATTCGAATTCTAATGATGAGTGTTAGTAAAGCGTAAGGGTTTTACTAATTAAACATAAATTGAATCGGAAATTTAATCTAAAGTGGAAATTAATCAACACTGAGCGAGTAGTGAGTATGACAGCTTTAAACATGACAGAAAGAAAGTACAGAAGAACTTGTTCTGCCAATCTCCTCAGCAAGATTAGAATGCAAGTTTTGTAATAGTCTGTCCAAAATGAATCGACTGATTCAATCATTCGCTGCATCAAGTAACATCTACCGTTTGTGATAACGCATCGACTGCAAAAAAAGCTTAAATTTTGATTGCTAACATCATACGATTAAGCAAGTAGACTGACGTTGATTTTTAAGTCTTATAATGTAGGCGACTACAATTGTGAAGAAAATTGATTTGCATTTATTTATGTATGCAAATGAAAAGTTGTGCCATTTAACAGCTAACCAGACATAATTCACACGCGGCGGCACTCTTGTGTCTGTATTCGCCAGCATAGTATTAGTCTTAAGACTAAGAATAAAGAATAAAGAAGATTATTGAATATTATTGAAACTCTAATGTTCTAAGAGCGCTGTAAATTTGATTCTTTCTTGGTATCCATCGACTCTAATTACATACTTATTTATTTAGAAGGATTTGTAATGACATAAGCAACATTGGAACCTAGAATATTTCTTGTCTTGAGTCCACCGTAAGCCTGCTCTTTATTCTTCAGTCTAAGAATGGGTTGTTGAATACGGGCCATGATATTAATGCAGTTAACTCCGTTCATAGCAGGGACGTTGTCCAAATGAAACCGTAAAGCTTTATCTGATTTATTCTGGAAAGCAACATACATGTACATGGATAAGAAAATCATATAACCATTCTGTGTATATTTATAATTTATGAATTTTTAAAATGTATGCATAACAATTAATCACAGGAAACTTGAAAAGAATTACTTGTCATGTGTTGAGTCATTACATACGTCATACACTTCACAAAAACTCAAGCGTTCTATACTTTTGTGATGCAAAAGTATCAATCGCATTCCGCCATTCCCTTATGTGTTTATTTCATTTTTTTACTTTTTAATATATTTTTCGTCTCCAGTAAAATTAATAGACACGTTTCTATAGTGCCTAAAGGAAGATACGCTACTTCATAGGCGGAACCACGTGATATATTCCATGGCAATGCTATTGTTGAAGCTGCAACAAATATATCACAATTCCTTGACACCTACATACTTTTGGAATTGTAAAACATGTTAACGCTCGAAAACATTATACATCGCGTGTACTTGTAACGCAAAGACCATACACGGGTTTTCCTAATGTTATAATAATTTTGCTAAATAATGATAAATATGTATGTTTTCTTTATTTCAATAGCACCAATTTGATATTTGACGTTTACAAATGATGTTCACTGAAGTTTTGTTAAACGACAAACGTATATGGATGTAAGTAATATTTTAATAAAATGTTTAAAAAGATTACATTCACATATTTTAAATAACATACCTTTGCTTTTATTTAAGGAACTTTTGGAACAATATAAAGGGTATTTGCCAACATAGTTTATTGGTGCTAAACCTAACCAATTCATATATGGACTGGTGAATTAACAATCGTTTCATTTTCTGTATTAAATCGGAATCCAATGTGAAACAGTGAAAAATACCAATTTTGAAAGTGATATTTTTCACTGTTCCAAACAGTGAATTACCAATTTTTATTTCACTGATATTTCCCTATAAATTACTGGAAAGCATAAAATAAATTATTGTCTGTCTATGCATGTGTTTACGTAAGTATATTACGTGACAACGGATATAGATCAGCACATACATATTTTAAACAGGATACTTGAAGTCGGTTTTTTACTTACCGTCGTTGGAGCGGTTTTCTTTGACGTAGCTATTTTGGCTCGATAATGAGCCAATATTCGGTGTCACTTCATACCCGGTGATATAACCTACTTCAGAAACATTTGGTTTGTTGGATACTGTTTATTGCAAAAATACTGATCTTCCAAGTAAAACTGTTTACAAATTCTAGCGCTATTTAATGCAGAATTTCCGGGCGATACTGATTAAACCCGACTGTTCACCGTTAGCATTCGGCGAGCTGCACGATATTCTACATAAAACACGAAGAACTTCGGCTAGTTTCGTAGTCACAAAAACACGAAAGTGAACTTTAAACTGTTCAAATTCCATTTATTTTATGAAAACGTGCATAAGGTTTTTTTGCTCAAAATGCATTATTTTATATGTTTGGTATCTCAACATTAAACTTTTGATGTTTAGTTTAACGTATATCACCTTGTTAGTGCCTTTAAAAGAGTCAGTTTCGGTTGCTGTTTCTTTGATTTAACTTATTTATTTTTTTTAATCAAAAACGTTATTGGTCATTTCCATAGCTCAGCTATCGAAGCAAACTCCTCACAGCTGTTACTACCCACCCACCCTCGCGTTTTTCAGTAACCACTGCCACCACTAGTGGAAAAACCTCCAGATTTGGAGGGATTTAGGGGAGAACTTCGTTAGAACTGACTATTTTATTTTTAAAATATTTGTTTAATCATTATTATTATTATTATAAAACTCCTATATACATGTTTCATTATTGATCCAGGTCTATATTTTACCAGTTAAAATGAAAAACAAACAAGCAGAGATAAATAAAAATTGTTTATTTCTTCTGCTTGTCCACGATTTTAGTTCGCGTCATGTGATTTGATTAGTTCGCGTCATGTGATTTGATTAGTTCGCGTCATGTGATTTGATTAGTTCGCGTCATGTGATTTGATTAGTTCGCGTCATGTGATTTGATTAGTTCGCGTCATGTGATTTGATTAGTTCGCGTCATGTGATTTGATTAGTTCGCGTCATGTGATTTGATTAGTTCGCGTCATGTGATTTGATTAGTTCGCGTCATGTGATTTGACTATGGTCACGTGGAGCTTCATGCCGGCAAGGAGTTAAAATCGAGCAATGCTCTGACCTGTCAAATCTCTGCGTGTAGATTGCTATCTATGTATTTTTACACTGTTTCAATGCCCGAATACCCGCAAGTTTTAAATCATCCCTCTAGACTGCTTTCAATCTCACATTATTTTAATAAATCGTTTCGGACAGTCTGCTACAAATAGAGCTAGTTTAAACTTCAGTGCCAGTTCCTTACACACGATACAAGATATTGCATACAAATTGTCCCAAAGTAGGTACATTTGACATTTCACCCAGACTCTGTGCATCTTAAAGATGTGCATTGTATAAAGACCGAGTACAAATAAGGAACTGCCGCCAGGCGGCGTCTGTTTTACCCAAAATCGGACAGTGCTCGCCAGACAGCAGTTGCAATCGGGCGGTGGCAGCTGAAAAATTTGCTCATCGGACGGCGCCCGTCGAAGTTTAATGAATATTTAAAAGTTAACGGCGACCGGGCGATTTTTTTCTAAGTCAGGGAGGTCGAAATCACGTCGGTCGGGCACCGTTCGATCGCCGGACGGCATTTTCTTGGATCGGGCGGTGTCCGTACGATGTTCCTATTTCAAAAACATCGCCCGATTTCAACGGCGTTTTTTTGGGCCGGCATGCGCCCGAAATGGCATCGGCCGATGTACAGTTATTGCCAGGGTATCGGGCGGTTCCTGTTCAAGTATCGGGCAACCCCCGTTTTGTCGGGCGGCGGCCGGCCGACTTGCATTAACTCGATACCTTTTTCAATACATTTTAGTTGCAATCATCTACAGTCATGCGTAGCGACCGTCCGATTCCCGTATTCACCGCACGGGTGCCTCCGGTCCTCGGCCGAAACTGCTCGTTCCCCATGTCAGTCAGCGAAAACCGTCCGGCGCCCGCTTGGGTTTGTGACCACGCGTGGTAAAAAAATATATAAATCGCGCGGCACCTGTCAGATTCCGCTAATCGCCGATACTTTAATGTTCGTTAAAATCGGACGGCGCCCGTTCTATTCCGATCATCGGCCGGTCGCCGCCCGGTTCTCAAACTGCTTTTATCCAATGTCAATTAGCGTCTGGCGCCCTCTTGAGTTTGTGACCACGCAAAGAAAAAAAACTATATATAAATTGCGCGGCGCCTGTCAGATTCCAAAAATCGCCGATGCTTTACCTTCCATTAAAAATTTTATTTGTGATATAGGCATACACGATTGGCCATTTTCCTGAAATAAGTGACGGTATGTTGTTGAATAGGAGTTTCTGTGTTGCTAATGGAGCTGGGGTTCATAATATTTTGTATTATTTTGCTAAAGAAGTCCCGATGTAGATACAGATGACATAACACTGAATAAACAGCAGGAAAAAGGCGCTTACCTGAGAACAGGCAAAGCTGAAGACCATACTGTTGTACGAGTTGGGTAGTGGACGTGCGTTTTTTTTGCTTATGGTTCTCAAATCATTTTTCTTGATATTTTTGCCTGGCCCTTTTTTATTAAGTCAGTGACAATTCTGGAAAATGCAGAAACAGTAGATTTTGATGTCTTTTTGCAGACAGTTTTGGAGAACTAGTTGCAATGCGATAATTGCGATGGCCGTGCTATACGGTCATGTTTTGCTTTTTCTTTGGGAATTTTCTATACAGTCATGATAAATGATGTTAATGAGGGCTTTGGAACCATCAATGTAAAAATAACTGCATGCAAGGTTTGAAATTGTAGGAAATCAAATTTTATCAATCAATGTTTATGCTCATACACAAACTGTGTAAGTTTGGTCAACATTGAATAAAAGAAGCGTGTGTGCAAGCCAATCATTGATAACTTGTTGATGCTTTTTTCACACACAAGGGGCAATAACTCCGGTTTTTCTGGCCCGATCATGCTTATATTCGAATTTACATGATACCTTAGATTCATAGACAAACTTTGCACTACTGGTACAGATTGGATGAAAATGAAGTCTCTATACTGAATGATGTCCATTTTTGTATATATTTTCACAAACAAAGGCCAATAAATCCAATGTTTCCGGTCCGATTTTGCTTATATTCAACTTAACCTGTAATCGTATGGTCATAGACAAACTGTGCAAGATTTATGAACACTGGATGCAAAATAAAGTCTCTATCTTGAATAATGTCCATTTTTGCATATTTTTTTCACGAACAAAGGGCAATAACTCAGGTGTTTCTGGTCAGATCTTGCTTATATTCGACTTCAGCTGTAATCTCATGGGCATATACAAACTGTGCAAGATTGGTGAAGATTGGATAACAAATAGAGCCTCTCTCAGACTGCACAGGCTTATCCGGGACGACATGCATTATGTCCGTTTTTCCTACGACACGCCTCGTGTACATTTGGATCATCCAGACAGATATTTTGCATGTATGTTATCTCGGTAGTTTGGACCCGTTTGCATTGTATTTGAATGTGATTTTTGCCCAATATTATCCTGTTGGCGCTATTGTTTAAAATGCCAGGCCTGAGTTTGCCAGCATGAGGCGCGAACCTGAAGTGGTACGGCTGACTGTAAATTTGGATTTTTTTCGCCGTTTTTAACAGTATTTCAGTCATATCACGGCGGTCAGTTAACCTACTCACCAATTTCCTGGGCAAGCTTAATCGATCTTAGTGGTGTAACAGTACTACGTGCACATACATATGCCAGTTACTGATAACTGCCCTACTTAAATCAGAGGTAGGGGGAGAATGGCCGTAGAAATAATTTCACGACCAATCCCCACAAACGTCATGTCTGGGGCTCGAACTCTCGATCACTGAATTTACAGTCCAACGCTGAGAAAGCCATTTGAGATGTGAAAAGCATGTTATCAGCATACCTTTGTGTAAAGTGTTTAAATTAACACTTATTAAGTTTTCATTGCAATTCAATTCAATCCAGTTAATACTTTTCTACGCATAAGTTACATAAACTTTACAATATTTAACACTATTTAAAGAAAAGTGAGCCGAGTTAAATCGGGTCGAATTTTAAGTGGGTCGGTTTAGACCGGGACGAGTTTTATTTTGACTGAGTTGTTCCGAATTCCGTGAAAGTGTTGTTTTCAAGCTCCTCGAAGCGGTTACCTCCCCTATCGGTTAACGGTAAATTTGATAAGAGTTATGCTCGGAACCAATCAAATCTCTGCGCGGAGGTTACGTTGTTTTATGTAAATTGTAACCATTCGGCCTATCCCGGCAAGCCGAGATAAAACTTTCCGCTTGTCGGAAGTGGCCGATGTGATCAGAGTGGTTGTATGTGGGTATTCGTAAAGAATTCTTCATCTAATTGAATACCATATTTGGTTCGAGTTTTATGTGCCATCTTTATTTATTTTTTGTGGATAACTAATGAAGATTTCAATTGTGCTATTGATTCTTAAAATATATAAATCGTACGGAACTATACGGAATTAGTTGATTCATCAATAGCGACAGACATCAGGCGTTCTAAATGCAAGTGCGCGGGACAGGGTTACTGGAATACAGAAATCTACCGAAATCTACATGAATCTACCTAAATCGACATGAATCTATCTTAATTATACTGAAATCTAGATAAAACGCTATATTTGTTAGTTTAAAAGATGTGTTTTGGCATATTTCCACGACGTATAATAATAAGACCCACATATTTCATAACACAAGACGAGTATGTGCCGAAATAAGTAACAGAAAAGGGCCGTTACATACAATTGCCTTTTTAAATGTTACTTATATATATTATGTAATTAAAAAAATGTGAAAACAAGTTAATTAGTGTATCACTTTTAATTAATTGGTTTTAATCCATTTGTTTTTCCTATTGTTTATTCTAAACGACACGATGTGATACGCGTATTGCATTAAAACATTATACAATGCTTATTCCAAAAATAAAATATGTAAATGTTATGTTATGTAAATTGAGAAAGTACAAAAATATGTCTTGCAGCATCAATTATAAAATCTTAACAGGTCAACATTAATTTAAACAGTAAAGAATTATAATTTAGTCAAATGACAATATAAAAAATCGTCACAATTTACACAAGTATGTTTTGAGATCTATATCTTACTGCATGTCATTCTGAAAGCTGATTATCGAAAAATACAGTTTGCCAGATTGTTTATATCTTCTTTTTTTGGATTGGGTGTTTACAAGATTTTCGAACTTATTCCGCGATGTCCAGTGACAATAATATGATTGCAGATTTTTTTTTTTCAGTTCTCTATCTTTAGGGCATACTAATAAAAATGGTATTCGGATTTGATGATATTTATTGTACAATAAATTTGAGACACATTTTCTGTCAGTAACAGTTGTGTTCGTATAGTTGCTTTAATTTAAGATAGTAAAATTAAATTATTTAGTTATAAATTTGGAGAAGGCATTTTTGTTCGATATCTGTTTGAAAGACAATTATTTTGTTGCTGGGGACTTAATGTTTATTAATGTAAAAGCTTAATTGAGAAGATCATGCTCCAGTGGAGATCGCAGTTTGCACCATGTGTCAATTAAACAGGTCCGTGGTGGTGTTACAGATGGTGTATAGATAAGTAATCGCAATATACCGTGTCACATGTCGCTAAGAAACCTGTGCATTTGCAAGTCTGGAAGGTCACCACTGTAACACCGTAAATATATTTTGATACTGAGGGAAGAAACCAATTCAATCCTTAAATGTTACTCAATGTAAAGAGACGCGATATATATATATATATATATATATATATATTTCTGATTTAGGCATTTGGGGAACCATACTATAATTTCTGCATTAGGGGGACAATTTGTATATTTTTTATTAGAACCGTTTCATGACATCTGAACATTGTTTTGACAATGAAAGAAACACTTTACTATCATATCAGAAGCATTTGTGATTAAACAAAAAATAAAAAATAAACGAAAAAATTGGTCCCTTTAATATTTTTTAATTATAACATATTCATTAAGGAGACCATTTCATATATTCTGTATTAAGGAGACCATTTCATATATTCTGTATTAAGGAGACCATTCCATGTATGCTTTATGAAGGAAACCATTCCATAAATGGTTTATTGAGACCGCTGTATTTATGCTTTTTAATCTCCCCAAGATATATGTACATGAATATACAACGTTTAGGAGACCAGGGAACAAACTTAGACTGGAGAAATTACACTTGTGTATTTGTAAGTTTTATTGGTAGCAATGTTACTTACAACGGATAAATCGTTTTGATTAAAAAATGCTACCGTTTGAAATTGTAAATACCAACTAATACTCGAATATCGGCATGTTATGGTACAACAGTTTTTAAAAATAGTCTTTATTCTTAGTCTTAAGTCTAGAAATAGTTCGGTGAGTACGGGCCCAGTTGCATATACGAGTAGGGGGTTCATCTACGTTGAAGAACATGCTCAGCATTTTTGATACACAGTATCTCATAGAAGTTACTAGGGGTGTAACGATATCACTGACTCAAAATATATACGCCGTGAGATATTGTCCATACTGAAAGGCTTGTTAAAGGATAAAAACACGTTTTAGATATTATCTTTTGCATTTCCTTGCGCAAGCACACACGGTACACTTGCATATGTCATATTTTTGCTTCATTGCGTAACACGGCTGGGCTCCAATGCAATAAACGTACAGCGACGTTAAGAATAAAACTTGACACCTGTCATTCGCCGCAAGAAACGTGGGTTTATTGCTTAATGAACGCACTACGCTATGGGCTTCGCATACATACACGATATTATTTGCATGCTTTTAATACGGTATTGTCACTTTCCATACTAGTATAGTCTGTCTTTTGAACATGTGTTACAACCATAAAGCTAGTTTGCTGTTTAACAACTAAAAAAAATTAACCATAATATCTTCTTAATGTGATTGCCAAATTCAAAAACGTGAATGGCAATAATACATGTAGAATCTTAGGAACAATATTGATATTAGTGTTGGTGCCAAGATACATTTGATGCCTCGTTTTCGAAAAAAAACTAGTGCTGTTCGTGCCATATCTATTATGTTGGCTGTGCGTTTTGTTGTAAAACATAATTCATGATACGATAGAAAAACGCCAGTCGCATAATTTGCAGACAAAGCCACTGTCTGCTAAAACTTAGAACGTGCGGTAGATCTTCGGCGATTGCAGTCGGCCCGTACGATGCCAGGATGAACTCCCCCCATGTTTTACAAAACGCAGATGTTTGTCTTAATCCTCAAACTTGAAGTTCGTCGGAGCCACAGTCCGCGGCTTAAACTAGACCATAATTATAGAAGATGAACAAAGTGGCCCATAATTGCATCATTTGATGACATAACTATTTCACATTAAGAGTTTATTTCACATTGTTTATTGAAAGAGTTAATATGTAAATGAATGAATGAATGAGAAAGTAAGTGATTGAATGCGTATAGCGATGATTAGATGCTAGGTTCACTGTACCCCCATCCCCCCTGCAGGAAAGCCTTTTCTGGATCGGCCCTGGGTGGTCTGCTAAAACAAAAACCCTGTATGTCGATATATGTTTATTAGCATTATTTGTATGTTACATAGTGACGCATAAATATTTAATATGTATTCAATGAAAACCTTAATACCGTACTTTATGACAAACAACACAAATCCCGTCAAAATTAGAAAGAATTTTATGTGTAATATAAATTAAATAGAACCAGAGTTTTACATTAAAGAGACATATTGAGGGTTTTTCAGATAGAAGAAAACAATGAAAACAATGCATAATCCCATTTTTCACTAATATATTTTACTCTTTATTTTAAGCAAAATACATTATTGGTATCGTTAAAGAAAAGTATGTGAAATGCCCCCAATATTTTGATACACGGTTCAAGAAGGAAATGAACTCATGCCTACAATGTTAACTTTATTACATTGCACTACATATATCAATACTGCCCATCCGCCTACTGGTACATTTAATTTATATCAATATTTCATCTATAACTATTTTTTCCATGCCCGCGAAGTGTCATAGTGACAACTTTTTATAAATATTAACAAAAATATATATATATATTTAATTAAAACTACACCTATATGTTAAGCTGCCATTAAACAGTTCATAAAATAATCTTTCATATTTGAAAATTTACAGCTTATACGCCTCTTTAATCCTTAGTCTGTCTAAAACAAATTACCATACATTTTGACTACAACATGCACTTAAATTGATTGAAAAATGTGAACGAACCACTGCTTAGTTAGGATTAATTATGTTCTCTATAGGTATGTTGCCAATGCATAATAACGAAAAAGATACAACTATCCTTCTAACAAGGGCTGTCCACAAGGCAGTGTGCCCGACTATTCATTCCGCTTTGATAATATACATATTCTGTAAGTGACCTTACATAATGACCTCGCAGACATATGTGAATTTTCAAAATATCTGCAATAGTTACAGAAACATATATAATTACTTATAACTAAATTTTCTAAGTACAAAAAGGGGCTTAATTTGCCTCAAATACTGGTCACATACAAGTCCAAATACAACTAGCCAGTGAAATAATGTCATGAATACTTTACCCTTAATGTATTGTATATACTATTAAACACACTATTATGTGAATTTGGAATAAGATGGATTTTTTGTTCTCTTGGTTTTGATGCAGTTAATTGAATAAATGTGAGTTCTACACTTTGTCAAAATTTTTAACAAAAAAAGCAGAACCGTGTTCATGCATGCATGGACACAGTTTTTCAGGACCTGAAAAGTAGCAAAAAAGCCCATAATTTGAAGAAGAGTTATGAATTTTTTATCACTTAAACATCTTGAATTTCTCAGATATGTGATAGAAAAGAAAATATAAACTATATTCTATGTTTAAAGTCTTATTCTAACTTCACATAATACAGTGTTTATTATTACATTAAATTAACAATGTATTCAACCAAATATTTAAGTATTAACCAGATGGAACAGAAATAATAATTTGAATGTTTTGGTGAAGGAGTCAGAAATATGTTTTATCTGTAAAAATGTAGGCAATCCACAGTAATTAAACAATAAATTCAAAATGTCCTGATTAGCCAATATTTGTCATATTCTTATCACCTGCTCCAACCTTAACAGAACATTATATGCCAGTTCATTCATAATGTTTTGCATGACGCCACTAGACTTACAAACCAACACTGGCAAATACTGCTTTGTAGAGGAAACTAGTACTTTCATTAGAAGTGATAAGTACCCCCATTGGTTACAGGAAACACAACCAGGTTATTTGTAACCTATGAAAGAGATGCAGCTCACTCCAAAAAAATAGTAAAATATGTCAAATCCACACAATTGTGGCATTGCAACATTTAAAATCAAAGATTTCAATACATTCATAAATGCAGTAAGTTAACAAGACAGTATGTTATTATGTACAGCAAAATGTATGTACATACATAGCAATTTCATGCAAGAAAAACATTATGTGAGGCATGTTCAAACAGTAATTTGACCAATCTAAAATAACTAAAAAATGAAATTATATTAGAAGACAAATCATCAAAAGGAAAATACAACACATACACAACAGAGGAACACTTGTACATCATTCACTGAACACTACACAACACATGTTACTACAATGTTAAGATGTGTAGGGTATAAATAACAAAAAACGTTAAAAGAACATTATGGCATAAGCAAAAAAGAATATTGTTGGCCCGTGAGAAAAACTAAATGAGCGATAGGGGTTCAAATGTTAAAACATATACTGTTTTTCATTATACATGAATGTATATTACAGATCAACAGGACAGTACAAGATAAGAAAAAGAGGTTAACAGGTGCAAATATTTCCAAAATTATATTTTTCTAAAGCAAGAAAAGCAATCAAACATAGTATCATGTTATGTTTTCGTTTGTCCTACAGACCCATCTTTCAAGTATTCAAAAAATGTGTAAAACAACATAGCATCAATTAATATTTTTGAGCTAAACATTTATATATTTATCCTAAGTCTTATGTCAGCAGAATCCATTATTTTAAAGTGAAAAAAACGAAAGCAAGTACACAACAATAAAGAGATTGCAAATCCCTTAACAAGATGGCCAAAAGCGGCTGCAGTCAGAAAAGCTGCCAAGAGTTTATATTTCACTTTCAGGCACAGTCCCTGCAGAATACCCTGCGAATATACATAAAATTTAAAACTGTGTGACCTGACCAACAAACATATTGATGCAGAGAGTGAAGATATGTTTAAGTTACCGCAAATTCGGTTTAAGCTGTTGACCACTTACAGACCAAAAGATACCAGGGTTCTGTTTTATCAAAGATCGTACGACAAGTTTAAGTTACCACTGAATTTTGAAGATTCTAACCTACGACAGTAAAGATCAAAAGATTGTCTATGAAACCGCTTCACCATCCAGACTTACAAATATTAGTACGGATGTTTTATGCGATGTAAATGATACACGTTTCCCCAAATACTGACGAAAACCGTTACAAACGCTTTATGATTTTATCCATTTCAATGGATGACTTTTCATAAAGAACGCTATATTTCCAATATATTTGTTGGTCAGTAGTGTGGTTTCGCTAGATTATATATACTGTATTTTTCTTTGGGGGATATTGACAAAAGTTGGAAAATTGTCAATTTGCCGATCTGTGAACAAGTCCCTTTAAATTACTCTAATAGGTTCAGGAATTTGGTAGTGGACTGGTTTTAGTATATACATGTTTGTACAACCTATATACAGACAAACGCAACATATCTCAACCACATCATGAGAACTAACTATATCATTGAAATCAGAGTGTACCACCACCAGTTAAGGGGGGCATATAATACAAAACCCCGTTCTTCTTTTAATGGGTGATCTTAGTTAAAGCACCAACAGTTTTTTGTCTAACAGTTTTTCTTTCATTGAACAACTTTGCCAGAGTTTTTAAATATTGCTGTTGTAGTGTCAAGGTGTACAGCGAACTTGGAGTTTCTTCCTTCAAGAACTGCATAATAACATCCTTGCCTAAAAACAAGAGCAACATGATTAAGTTAAATGCAAACGAGAAAGCATGATGGCTCTAAATCGCTCACTTAAGTATGAAAGACAATAGATGGATTTTCGGTGAAGGCAGAATATTTACGCAAAGGTCCAAACGGTTTGGGAAATAAATCTTTTTGCTTATTTTTTCATGAAAAAGGGGCAAAAAGTCCAATGTTTCTGGTCTGATCTGGTCTGATCTAATTTCTGCACATCTTTCCAGAAAAAGACACTAACTCTGGTTTTTCTAGTCCAAGCAGACCCATGGTCAAACTCGTCAAAGATTTTATTGTCACAAATTGTGCAAGAATGAAATAGATTGCTCGGAAAAAGGTGGCCTCTAGAGTGTTATTATATTTTTTTTTATAAATAAGGGGTAATAACTCAGGTCAGATTTGGCCCACTATTTTGTAAGCTATGTTATGGTCACACACAAATTGTGCATTCTGATTATGCCCATTATCAAACTAGTCCGAGATTTTATTGTCATACCGAATGTTTGATCAAGCTTGAATGAAAAATGAAGTCTCTATTACGGCAATCAACCCAAATGTTGACGCCAAACGGACGACACAGGCCAATCCCACTATACCAACAGCTCACAGAATAAAAATGTATAACCTACGCATTGATTATTTAAAAAAATAACAGGAGGTTCTAGTGGGGTTTCAGTGTGGGAATGCTTATGAATACTGAACACAAAACAACTTCATGTTACTTTGTTAACAACTGATATCAAAGATATTAAAGTTATATGGATTAAATATTACACTTACTTGGCAAGTTTCCTGTATTGCCATTTTCATCAGAGCGAAGATAAATGAATTGCTTGAAGTAAGTTCTCAACAGTTGAGTGTCTTCACTGGACCATTTGACTTAAAACAAAATGAAAAGACATAATAAAATGCACAGATTAAGAAGCTGATTTGTGTTTAGGTTAAATCTGATCAATATTTGCAACATTATGTTGATCTACTTCAAATCTAATTAATATAATATGCGAGAGGTTTGGATCCGTGCCAACATTTCCTCTCATCATTACTATTGCATACAAAATTAATTTCAATTTTTATCTTTATCTAAGTTTCTTTAATAAAAGGTCAAACAAACACCCTTTAATTGATTTAAAGAAAACAATATGATCTTCCATGTACAAGATTAGTGTGAGCATGGTTGAGGGAAGAAACAAAACATCATGATCGAAAAAGCTTGCCTTAGCAATGAAATACATCAGCATACGAACG
Organism: Congeria kusceri; assembly: GCA_027627225.1. NCBI lineage: Eukaryota > Metazoa > Mollusca > Bivalvia > Myida > Dreissenidae > Congeria > Congeria kusceri. The sequence continues at coordinate 115,375 of JAPFQT010000322.1, forward strand.
TTACCACCTACAAAATAACCCACATCTGTAACAATGAGAATACAATACCATGCAAACACTTTTCTTTGTGGCCACTAGAGCTGAGCTGTTCCACTCGTACAGAATTCTCTTCAGTTAGATGGTCATCATCAGTGGCCTCAACCATATCGTTGATTGCAGGCACGCCTACATTATTATAAATTGTAAGAGAAATATTTGTCTTTATAACACTTTAATAATATTTAATCAAACCACAATACTATGAATAGCCAAAACCACAAGTTTCTTTGGAGTATTTCTATTTTAATACAATGACAAGACAGTATAATTATTTCATAGTAACGCATTCAATCAAGAATTCAGAGCATCTGCCTTATTCGTAGTATCCTGTTATTTATCTCTTAAGTATATCTTTTGCAATACTTAGAATCAAATGCATATGCATAACATATATTGAATTTCATAAAATTATCTGGATTGGAATTTTTAAAATGCCAGCTAGGTTTTTAAGAATTTGAACTAATTTTACAGGTCTTCAGGAACCCCAAGTTTTTTTAATCACAGACTGTGAGAGCATAAAGTAAGATGTAGCCCAAAGCAAACCATAAATAGTATACATAAGTCGTCATCTAGCATCGGAACTACTTAAACCAAGAACCAATTTTTTTGGAAATAAAAGTATTTCGGATACCAATTTTGGTGTAAACAATTTGCGAATTATGCACACATCTGTTACCTGAACACATTCTGACATCTGTACAATGTTTCACCTTGACATCACCTGGATACACACCATCAGGATTTAAACACACATATTCAGCATTGTTCCCATAGGCTAAAGGCTGTAAAACCAGAAATGATTTGCTATAGGCTGTAAAACCAGAAATGATGTAACTACTGGTAGAATCAACGAATCTTGGTAAATTAGCCAAACATACTGTATCTAAGTATACAAGACGTATTTATCAACATTAACTGAAAGAAAGTTAGCATATTGACATTGCCTATTTTAATACTAGATGCCTGTTGGCAACCTGTCAAGCCTGTTGTCAAGAAAAGCAATCAAGAGAAAAGATATACTCAAAGAAGTTTACCATGGAACACTGCTGCTAGCTTATCAATAACAGTTTAAATATCTTATGAGACCACTACACGCACATACATTTAGCTGCTCTTGTGACAATTCAGTTGAGCTAACTGCACGTGTGCTCGACAAAAGAATTACATGTATTGCAAGACATATAAATGAATTTGTTTAATAACTGTGATTATATTGAATCAATAATTATAAATCAATACCTTCATCAACTCTGTTCAGCATTTTGCCCATGACAGTTACTGCCTGGACTCCTTGGGGACATTGGTAACTTTCCTTATTAATATCAAGATCATGGCCCATGTGTTCTAAGAAAACTTTTTGCTGTTGTTTTCCCATATCCATGCTGGCAAAGACTGAAGATAGCCTGTGCCGCATTTTTGTGGCATTCACTGGAAGATCGACACCAGCCATCTTACAAACATCAGCTACGGAATGCCAACCAGAGCAGTGCGAGATGCGTGAATTTTTTGTAGCAAACAAAAAGACGTTTCCTTCTTGGATTCCAAACATTAACCTATCTCTGTTAAGCAAGTTTATGGCCTCCACCAGATCAATTGGGACCAGCACAGGCACATACTTTCTACCTTTGCCTTTGATATAGGCAAGTTTAAATTTTCCCAGAAGTAACTGTTCAGCTGGATCATGATTTTTTTCAATTTCTTCATCTGGGAGCCAAACTCCTTTTTCAGCCTCCTCCCATTCACTTCGCAGCATTCGTGCTGCTTCTTCCCCCCGTCGGGCAGTAAACAAGGTTAGTCTAGCAAGAACCAGACTTCTGAGCAGTTTCAACACACAAAGAGTTCCCTTGACAAGTAGCAGAGTCAACTCTCACAGTGTTCGTTTGCTGTGTAGCAGCTTCATCACTCAAAGAGTTCCCTTGACAAGTAGCAGTGTCAACTCTAACAGTGTTCCTTCGCCGAGTAGAAGTTTCAACACATAAAGAGTTCCCTTGACAAGTAGCAGAGTCAACTCTCACAGTGTTCCTTTGCTGAGTAGCAGCTTCATCACTCAACGAGTTCCCTTGGCAAGTAGCAGCGTCAACAGCTTCATCACTCAAAGAGTTCCCTTGTCAAGTAGCAGCGTCAACTCTCACAGTGTTCCTTCGCTGAGTAGCAGCTTCACCACTCAAAGAGTTCCCTTGACAAGTAGCAGCGTCAACAGCTTCACCACTCAAAGAGTTCCCTTGACAAGTAGCAGAGTCAACTCTCACAGTGTTCCTTCGCTGAGTAGCAGCTTCATCACTCAAAGAGTTCCCTTGACAAGTAGCAGCATCAACTCTAAAGAAACAAAACCGAAGCATTCGGGTAATTTTTTGTGAAGTCGTATTCTTTATAGTATAATGTAACCCAAAATGGCGCACCTGCACATGCCCAAAATTAATCTATTAGGCAAAATAGCCGGGCTGCAAAGGCACATTAATTTACTGATTAATAGACCTTTATCCCGAAAAAAGACCGCTTTTTGTTCGTTAACACACCGTTATGCTATAATAAGAAATCATACAGAATACACCCACATGTTAAAAAAAAAAAAAAATTGTGAGCCTTAATAAAGAGTGGTCTCCCTAGACTTGTTTCCTACTTTTAAGACATATATAGGAACAATAAGTGTTTTCCCTAACACTGGTTTTATTATACTTTCACAATTTGTGTAGAAATAATGATTAATGAGTGGTCTCCTAAGGACTGGTTTCATACTATCGACTTAAATAGCAATAAGGAGTGGTCTCCCTAAGACTGGTTTCACACTTTCAAGACTTATATAGCAATAATGAGTGGTCTCCCTAAGATTGGTTTCATACTTTCAGGACTTATATAGCAAGAAGTAGTGGTCTCCCTAATACTGGTTTCAAACTTTCAAGGCTTATATAGCAATCATGAGTGCTCTATCTAAATTGGTTTCATACTTTCAAGACTTATATAGCAATAATGAGTGGTCTCCCTAAGACTGGTTTCATACTTTCAAGACTTATAGAACAATAAGGAGTGGTCTCCCTAAGACTGGTTTCACACTTTCAAGACTTATATAGCAATAATGAGGGGTCTAACTAAGACTGGTTTCATACTTTCAAGACTTATAGAACAATAATGAGTGGTATCCCTAAGACTGGTTTCATACTTTCAAGACTTATAGAACAATAATGAGGGGTCTCCCTAAGACTGGTTTCATACTTTCAAGACTTATATAGCAATAATGAGGGGTCTCCCTAAGACTGGTTTCATACTTTCAAGACTTATAGAACAATAATGAGTGGTATCCCTAAGACTGGTTTCATACTTTCAAGACTTATACAGCAATAATGAGTGCTCTATCTAAGACAGGTTTCATACTTTCAAGACTTATATAGCAATAATGAGGGGTCTCCCTAAGACTGGTTTCATACTTTCAAGACTTATAGAACAATAATGAGTGGTATCCCTAAGACTGGTTTCATACTTTCAAGACTTATACAGCAATAATGAGTGCTCTATCTACGACAGGTTTCATACTTTCAAGACTTATATAGCAATAAGGAGTGGTCTCCCGAAGACTGGTTTCATACTTTCAAGACTTATATAGCAATAAGGAGTGGTCTCCCTAAACTGGTTTCATACTTTCAAGACTTATATAACAATAATGAGTGGTCTCCCTAAGACTGGTTTCATACTTTCAAGACTTATATAGCAATAAGGAGTGGTCTCCCTAAGACTGGTTTCATACTTTCAAGACTTATATAATAATAATGAGTGGTCTCCCTAAGACTGGTTTCATACTTTCAAGACTTATATAACAAAAAGGAGTGGTCTCCCCAAGACTGGTTTCATACTTTCACGACTAATATAACAAAAATGAGTTGTCTACCTCAGACTAATTTCATTGATCTTTATACCAAATATAAAACCTCTGAACCAAGAGGGTTCAGAAAAGAAATTTTTTTAAGTTGAATTACTAAAAATAGGTCTAAATATACAATGTGAACCCTGGGGTGTGGCCAGTTTTGACCCCATGGGCATAATATGAACAATCTTCATTGCTATACGATGTTACATATCAAATATGAAACAACTGTGGTTTCAGATGAGATTTTTAGTCATTATACTATTTAGGTCTACCAGTATGTAAACAATATGACACCCAGTTTTGACCCCAGGGGCATAATTTGAACAATGTTTGTAGAGGACCACTATACAATAATACATAGCAAGTATTAAACCTCTTGGCCTCATGGTTTCAGAAAAGATTTTTAAAGTCATTCTGCTATTTAAGTCTATTGAAACCACATGACAATAGGGGCCTGAATAATTTTAAGAAACTTCGTAGCGGACCATAAAAGAATGTCAGACATCAAATATAATAGCCCTGCGCCTTGCGGTTCCAGAGGAGAAGTTTTCACTTTTTAAATATATTTGTAGCTCTGGTATACTACATATGCAGAGAACTAGAATGATTTGAACTACTTTGAAAGAGGGTCACCAAAGGATCATTCCTGTCGTTTCATGAAAATCTGCCAACTGTTAAGAGATGTCATTTGAATGAAAATGATGACACAAGACGCACAATAGACAAAAGGTGATCACAAAAAATAAAAATTAAGTGATATCAGAATGTATTTGGAGGATTTCTGTAGGAAGTAAATTAATATATTAGAGAATAATAGGCAAATGCATTACCTCTGATTAGTTTCTCTTTGAACTGGAACTAAAAAAAATAAAAGAATACGTAAGTTCTAACAAACATTTAACAGTAACATATTAAGTTTTTATTATAAAACATAATGGTATTAACCATTTCATTAACGCAAAAATCTAATTAAACTATATATCCTGAACAAGATTATCATCATGCATAAAATATATGAGGTGACCAACTGTTCTTGAGTCTTTCAACATAAATGTTAGTGTGTGTGTGTGCTTTTTTCTTTCAATTATCTAATAATATGTTTGTTTCATACCTATAGACGATTCTCCACTATCTGTTTCACTAATATATTCATCACTCTCTGAATCAGTCTGGAACTTGTCCACATCAAAAGATCTGAATCAGTATCTTTAAAAGAAAGAACATATAAAATAAGTGCCAATTACCAGAAATGGTAACATTCCATACTGGTATTTATTCTCCAAAAAAACACCCTTAAAAGCATTTAATTGCAGACTCATGTTTCAAAGGTGTTTTAATACAGAACTTTACTTGAACAGTGCAGATTGTTTACTGGCTTTGAGAGTATTATTACAGTCGTTTCACAGTCAAACTATGATGATTTGAATATACTTTGGAAAATTAATAGTGTCCCATGTTTGTTTAATAGAGAATATGGTCTTTTCTCTGATCAATAAATACGTGATAAATGTATTTGTAAGTGTACTTGAAAATGCACATGAATACAAAACTAAGACCTGCATTAAGCACAATTTAAAAACACACTATAAAACAACAATTTATCAAAGAAAACCAGTTGTTTTCGTGTTGTATGTGTCAACAAATAAGATTTCAGCATCTTTGAACAAAATGTTAATGATATGAAATGATGGGTTTCTTAGAAATAATCATGGCATTTGTATTTAAAACATACTAAATCTAACAACAAACAAAATGAAACAGGAAAAAATGTCATGATGGCCCGACAAACTCTATGAGGACTGGCAAAGATGATTGCATAACTATTGTGACAGGTTTTCAAAGGCATGTGGTAATGGTCTAAAGTTACATGTACTTGTCTCGCTAATTAGCCCTCAGCTCCGAGATAAAACCTTGATTATCAACGAGACATGTCCCAAGACAGCCTGCTCAGCTATTCATTCTGCTTACATAATATACTGGAAGTGACCTTGTATGACCCCATAGACGTGTGAAGTTGCAATTAAATATCTGTACTAGTCAAAGAAACATGTTCTTGCATGCACATTTTTTACCTGAATATATTCCTAAGTACAAAAAAGCGGCTTAATTTGGCTAAAATACTGGCCATAATTATTGGCATTCGCCAGTGACCATATATTATGACCCTGAACACGTATGAACTTTTTAATAGAACGTAACTATGTAATGGATACAAAGATACAAACTTCTTGCTCGCAAACTTTAACCTTAATTTTCTTAGTACAAAAATGGGCATAAATCTGGTTGCAGATCAGAGTTGGTGGGTAACCTTACATAATGGCTTCTGAAGACATGTGGGAAGTTTCAATCGAATATCTGCAGTAGAAATAGTGATATGGAGCGGTTACAAGCAAACTTTAACTATATTTTTTTAGTACAAAAATGGGCATAATTCTGCTAAATTACAGGTCTGATTTATAGGACTTGAGTTTTCTAAGTACAGAAAAGGGCATAATTCTGCTAAAGTGCAAGTCAGAGTGACGGGCCTTAGTCAGTCATCATTTTTTTTATTTCTTAACTTACAAACAACTCATTTTCATAGACAATTAGGGTCAAGAAGGTTTATATATACTGGCAATATTGGGTTTAAAGTGTTACACTCTGATTCAGAAAGATAATAGCAACTGTCAAGTCATGTTTTCCATTTTGTAGTGTCTCTGTTATGGTAGCCTGCAGGTTTATTACTATCTACCCATTCTATGTTCATATTTGTTAAAGAATGTATGGTCATAGACAAACCGTACATGTCTGGTCTAAATTGGGTGAAAAAATAAGGTCATTATTCTAAGTAATGTCCCTTTTAACGTTATTTTTTGCTCAGGTGAGCTTAAAAATACAACAAAATGAGAAAACCTTAAGATAAAAAAAGATATAAAATTACAAATAACATAAAAAATAAATCACAACAATGAAACCATTACCAAATGAATACTGGTCAAGTTGGTTTTCCTATAAAGTAAAAGCCATTTAAGGTTCTTATACCCCAAAAAAGTATTATTAAGTATCCTTGATGTAGAACTAATTTTAGCTTAGTAATAAAAAAAACATACTTATATCTGTGTTAGAGCATAGCTTTTTCGGTCTGTTATAGTGGTGTGTTAACAAACAAAAAGCGGCCTCTTTTCAGGAAAAAGGTATATTAATCAGTAAATTCACGTGCCTTTGCAGCCCGGCTTTTTTGCTGGATCGATTTATATTTCGCCATAAGGTGCGCAAATGTGGGTTACGCTATACTATAAAGAATGATTTTATAGACAAATATCTTATTGTTTCGATTTTATTTCTCTAGATGTATGATTTTTCGTTCGTTAACATTTGCAGAGGCCCTTAAAATGCGTTAAAACCCTTGCGCTCCTCGGGCCTTAACCAATTTTTCGGGCGTCTGCGAACTATAATGACCTCAAAATGATGTATTTTCCATATTTTATAAACTACAGCCTTTCAATGAGTGTCAAGAAAATCATAATAATTTGAAAGCTAAAATTACATATATAAATACCTTCTTCCTCCACCACAGGTTTTCGGAATCACCGTAATCATACAGTATTTCATCCCCCGCACTTATGTCAGATTTTGCAAAAAGACATAAGTAATCTTTCTTATCATAAACTTTCAGTTTCATTATTGAATTTGATTCTTTCTTGTCAGCATCGTTCACGAACTGGCAAATATGGTTTGTAGTGGCTTCAGCATCAATACTGAAATACATAAAAGTAACAAAGCAGTTCTCAGTTGCACATATGACTGAAAGCTGTATATATACAATGTAGAAACAAGAGGGCCATTATGGCCCAAAGCGCTCACCTGAGGAGTGGATGAAAAATGAAGCCTCTATCCTGAATAATTTCCATTTTTGGTATTTTATTCCGAACAAAAGGCAATAACTCTCAATGTCTGGCCCAATCGTGCTTAAATTGGACCTTACTTATAATTATCATATGGTCATAGACAAACTGAAAGAATGGTGAAGATTGGATGAAAAATGAAGACTCTATCCTGAATAATGTCCATTTTTGCATTTTTTTTCAAAAGCAAAGGGCAATAACTGCCATAATGTTGGCCCAATCTTGCTCATATTTGACCTCAGCTGTAATGTTATGGTCACAGACAAACTGTGCACGTTTTGTGAAGATTGGATGAAAAATGAACTTTCTAACCTGAATAATGTCCATTTTTGTATTTTTCTTCACAAACAAAGGGCAATAACTCCACTGTGTGTACCACAATCTTTTCCATTTTAGGCCTCTGCTGAGATCTGATACTCATACACAAACTGTGGAAGTCTGGTGAAGATTCAATGAAAAATAAAGTCTTTATGCTGCAAAAAGGCACATTTGCCATTTTTTTGCATGAAAAAGGGGCAATAACTCTAGTGTTACGGGTGTGATCTGGCCCAATATAAATTCCAACCGAGATGTAATGGTCATACACAAACTGTGCAAGTTTGGTTAAGATTGAATAAAAAATAAAGTCTCTAGCGTGAGAACAAACAAAATTGTTGATGGCATACGGATGACGGACTGACGGATGACGCAGGAGATGTCCTATACCAATAGCTCACCGAGCACTTCATGCTCAGGTCAGCTAAAAGTTACACCATCTACCACACACTGGTACTTTATATAATCAAAATCATTTAAAGGTAGAAATTATAGGGTCAATAAAGAACATTCCTGTTAGGCATACTCACATTGGTCCATTGGTTTTTAAGATTTTCAATACAGCCAAACAAGGAAATCCCCACATGAACTATGCTGGCAGTGAGAGGCAGTCATGTCATTTCATAACTTGAGATGAATTTCTGTGAGTTACCAAAGAACTATATCAATGTAAAGTTATTCCAAACTCCAACTAGTGTTTTCATGTGAAAACATTTTCAAACTTTTTCAAAACAGTCAGACAAGGAAAACTGCCAGATTAGATTTCACTTTTGTAAACAAATGCCATCACTTTCCGGTAACAATTGACACCAAAATGAATCTTTGTAAATGTAAAAGTTGACAGAAAAATGTAAACTTAAGTTATCATCAAAATGGCTGCTATGAATTGTGCCTAATTTGGAGCAAATACCCCTTTATTGTTAAATTTAGGGAGTACTAGTACACTTTTAACTCAATATTTATCAAGAGCACTGTATGAAAACTTTATTACCATATCATACATGTATCAATCAATTATTGAACACCTCGTAACATATTTTATAGATCAGAAATACATAACCATATTAACTGCTAATCTTTAACATGTTTGTCCTTTACCACATGTAACATCTAATTCAAAATGGCACAAGTCATCCATTCAAAAATGATCAAGTTTGTAACCAGAAAACTAAAACTGTATGACCAGTAGTGTTCATATAGAGAATAACAGGTTACTGCTTGGTCTTGTGTAATATATCAGGTGAGGTTTAGAATAATATAATGGCGAGGCTTGCCGAGCCGTTATTTTATTCGTGCCGAACCTGAAATATTACACAAGACCAGGAAGTAACCCTGTTTTTCTATTTATCATACCACTTTTTTTCTTTTTTTTTTTTTTTTACTCTCTAAGCAGCGCTGATTTTGCTGAGCCGGCTTTTACACGTTCACGTATATGTAGTTATATGGAATTCTAAAAGTTGACTGGATAATAACTTATTATTAACAGTTTGTTATCAAAACTGAGCTGTTTTCACTTCAAAAACATACATTATACACTCGTTCATTCATATTATATTGCAAATGCAAACTGAAATGGGAAGCAATGATCAATTTCGTCTGAAAACACGTCGCCTAATTATTTGGAGACGCTATTTTGGAGTTGTGTATTGAAAAAAAAAATTTCACGATTTTTTGGTAAAAATCTTTAAGGCACACCATAAAATGATTACGTATAGTGATTTTATTGCTTTTATTTGGAATTTATTGAATAACTGCATATGGGTGTTTTATTGTTCCACTGATGACGTCATACCACTCACTACCAAAGTGCGGGTTTATGTCAATATTTAAAAAAGTGATTTACGTTTTAGTGATTTATGACGATTAACAATGATTTATTAAACTGTATATGTTTTTGGTATCAAATTGTTTGTTTTGTTGCATCTGATTCGTTTTTACTGAAAATGTTGACTTTATAGTTGATCCCGAGTACCAGTAATATGACGTACCTCCAAACATTGACTGATATAAACGCTACTGACGTGATATAAAAAATATATCAGGCACTTTTGTATCAGGGCGATATCAGCTTAGTGGTATGATAAATTAGAATATCAATATTCTGTTTACATACCACCAGTGCTTTCCTAAGTATTCGTAAAAGAAACACTTGTTCTCAGAATGTTTGCTTTTCAGTCGCTCCAACCCTTCAGTTTTTGTTATCTTTTCTCCCGAATACTGGAGTAAAAAATCTCCATGTTGGAAGTTCCGTGTTGCAAAAACACCAAAACATACAGGAAAAAGTACATATGAAAACTTTCAAGCGCAACAAATTTTATGAATACTCTTATGAAATGACTCATGGTAAATGAGTGATGGGGTTCACCTGCATGATTTATGGTAGTCATGCAATTTTATGAATAAAGAGGGCAAATTGCTTTACATACATAGGCTGCCTTACAAACATTTAAGTGTGACATTTAAGAACTAATTGAGCACACAATATTTACAAAAGAAATTTATAAGAATCTGAACACGACTTCGTTGAAGCAAAATGTAAATGCGAGAAATGTGTTATTTATTTTCTGTATATATAACACCTTTTACCTTTATAATCGGAAATGTAGCGAACACAAAAACCGTCCCTGTCCAACCCACAATTTATATAGTATTGAGCCTCTTGGTCAGGGGAGACTCTAATTTTCTGAAACATACAATGCTGATATGGAGACATGAACATATGAACAGTATTGTTTCTTTTTAACTTGTGGCCACTTGTTAGTGAGTACAATGCATAAATGAATTAAGTAAAATTTACAATAAAATTAAAACCATTATTTTGTTGCAGAAATATTTCAATCTACGTGATCTATATTAATAATTTGACAGTCACACAACATTTTGTTCTTTATACTGCTTTTACTTTCTAAAAATTAAATAATGGCTGACAGAATATTTTTCATGATATCTTATGACGCAAATGTATATTTTTAAAGTATTACATTGGTCTATGTAGTTAGAAATTATACTTTTGAAAGTTTGATAGAGCTGGAATTGTCGAATTGTCACAAGAGTGACGAATATACCCCCACAATATGACTTTGTCACAAAACTAGGTGCATAAATAACTCAATCAACTTTAGGTGGTCTGTAACTAAACTCGATCTTGACCTATATTGACCTATATTGTATTATGTTACACCAATGTACCTAAAATATCATACATTTGTGAAAAAGTCCAAAATATAGTGGTTTGTAACCAAAGTCGAATTATGTCAGACATGTGTACCAAAAATTATTTGAATATGTCAAGCCTTTCTTTAATCACACATACATGTATCATGCTGAAACCACATTTTTATGGAATTTTAGTCGAAAAAGGAGCAATAACTAACATTGAACCTGACCTGTACTTTATGATTTGACAAACGTGTACCAAATATTATTTGATTTTGTCAAGCCTTTCTTGTCTTATCATCGGGAAACCATGTTTTTAGAGAATTTTAGTAGAAAAAGGGCAGTAGCTCTGTCAAAATTTAGTGTTTTGTAACCAAAAACAAACTTGACCTGTATTTTATGATGTTGCATGTGTATACCAAACACTATTTTGAATATGTCAAGCCATTCTTGAGTTATCTTACAGGAAACCATTTTTTAAGGAATTTTAGTCAAAAAGAGGCAATAACTCAGTCAAAATTTGTAACCAAATTCAAACTTGACTTGTATATTATGTTTTTACAAAATGAGTACCAATATATTTAAATATGTCAAGCTGTTCTCTCGTTATCAACCGGAAATAAAAAACACCAACCGACTGATGGACCAAGAAACTCACTCCTATATGCCCACCTAAACTGTATAATTACGCGATTTTGAAAGAGACGCTTGATAAATGTCACTTGGGTGTTCAAAAAAATGTTCAATTCCTATCCAACATATTTGATATACAGTATTTACACAGGTACTTGTACAGTTTAACAAGAGCAGTCTTTTCTTGTGCTTGTCAAACTTACTAGCTTTTGAAAAGTAGAGCTAAAAACTGCTTTTAAAGAGGCATATTGAAAGCTATTAAAGTTTCAAAAATAAAATTATCTTTTTAGAAGTATTTATGACGTGATTGCTTTACGCATTATAGGTTTCATTTTTATAAACCATCAGTAAAATATATAATTTTATAATTATAATTTGAATTAAAAAGTTGTCCCTGTGACACTTTTTGTGGGAGTGGGAGAATAAGTAAAAGTAGTAAATTCGTTATGAATGAAATCCACATTAATTCCTATTATACGCATGCACACTATTGATAACGGTGCTGTAGTGTGGGGATATTTTCATTGAAGTAAGCGGAGTATGAAGGCGTGGATTGAAATCCTACTGGAACCGGATATCCAAAAACATCTGTTTGCAATGTATATATTTTTTTCTTAATGATTCCATTAATATATTATTGCTTGCCTTCTAGACAAATATATTCATAAATATGGCAATATGCATTGTGTTAATATGTATCTACATTTGGGGGAAATACTGTTGGTATGCCCCTTTAATAAAGCACGATTTATTTTACCTTAATAGATCTGTCTTCTCCATCTCCCAGACTAGCTTTAAGCTGCAAGAAAAAATATACAAACAACAAGATTGATAAGAATCATCAGGTTACAGCCTGGTTTTGCCCATAATGCCTTAGTTTATGTCTTTGTAAAGTCTCAACTTGTAACTTGTAAAATCTATGTTTTGTCTTGACTTGTGCAACGCTCTTGATAAGGGGCGTATCGGCGTAAATACGCACATAAATTCATACCAATACGCATTAATGTCATTTTTTGTGCGTATTGATTACGCAGAAATAATGTGCATTACGCAAAACGTTTCGTTTTATCAGCGTACTGAAGTTCCAATAAATTAGTGGATATTAGCCCCGAGCAGGGGAGACAACTGTTACGAGTCTGGATACATACTGGTGTACGATATATTTTTTCTGATTCGGTATACTTTTCAGAGCAGCAGTCTGTATCGATTTTTTGTAAATTGAAAATGGGATAATGGCGTCTGCTTCTCGTGTCGGTTGACCAGCCAAAACAATTTCGCCTCAAAACGGCAATATATATAGAACGTACTATTATGTGAAGTTGGAATAAGACATCAGACATAGAATGGAAATGATTTTTTTTTTGATTGCACATAAAAATGAGCATTTCATGGTGTATAAGGATGTTTGTAATATAATTCTGTGGATAACTTTGTAGAATTTGCATTTTCTCGTAAGTCGTGTTAAGACTGATTGTGTCTATGATCGATTTCCTGTATTTAAGAACTGTGCTTATGCACGCATGGACACGGTTTTATTGCTGTGTTAAAATTTTGTAGATACATAGAAGTATACAATTTTGTGGTAAAACCAGTTTAACTTATGCATTTGTATATGCAGGTGTCTATTGCACTAATTACTCTGCAAAATTTTTAAATTATTACTGGTTAACTGCATAGAAAACATTAGTGTAATAAAACAGTTTATTCTATGTTCGATGTCTTAATCTAACTTCACATAATAGAGTGTTATAATTACTTTAGCAAAAATATTTATGTGCAGTTAAATAAGCGTAAGCATATTGCTCTTCCAATATTGAAAACTACCGTAGATGACGTGATTTATTTCACACAGAAGTAAAAGAAACACGATGGACAAAACGTGAACGAAAAAACTCTTGGTGATTGGAAATGTTTATTTCCATGGCTGGAAATTTTATAAAATAAAAAAAGCATTCGCCTAAATTGTGAGCTATGTTAAAAGGTGGCTAAACACGCAGACCAAAACTTTGTATCATTGTTGCAACTATATGAAAGACTAGTTTTATTATTACAATAATCTGACTTTTTACCATAAATTACGCCATAAAATATTTCAAACATAGTTGCACAGACTATCTGCTGCAATTTAACTTATTGCATTTCAGAATGCATTCAATATTCAATATATAATTATACTATTGTGTTCCTGCAATCTTATCTAAATGTATAAAACAATTTAAGGTACAATATACTTATGCATATACAATAGGTTATAACACAAGCAATCCAGATTCAGATGAAATATATTGCAAATAATTAACTTACATTTAGTAAAAAAGTACATGTTGGCATTTGTTTTAAATTGCTGCTATGCGCATGAAAAATAAAAAAAATGCAAATGTTTACCCCATAATTGTTTATGCACAAAGAGTACTAATACTCTTTTATACTTTTGCGTTACTCCTTTTTGTCAAGGTTTGAAGAGTACAGTAACTGTTACTCATTTCCTCAATCCTTATCAACAGCGCTGCTAAGTTATGAAGCAGAAACTACTAATTTTACATGCTAGTATGATAAATCATCCCAGTCTTTGAATAGCATGGGTGTTGGCAATGTAATTACAGTTCCATGACTCTTCACTCATAAAATTCAAACACAATTTACCCCAGTCATCGAATTAACTTTGACTGATTTCTGTCATTCAGACACTCACTTTCTTGGAAATTGGTTGTACAAAGCAACATATGGTTGTCCGAACAAAAGTATTAAGTGTGAACCATAAAAGTCTGTATACTACACAGCATTTAACATTTAACTTGGAAATTATGCCCCCATATTCTGTTGGTTGTCAAAAAACTCCACTGTCAGAAAAAAATGTCATTTTTTGCTAAAAAATCAATGGCTCTATATATCCAATGACATCAGAAAAAAACTGTGCAAAAATACCCAGGTGCACAAATTCACATGCTAATGAATACGTATGTAAAGTTTAATTGCTGTAGCAGTTAGACTTTTCGAGTTCCCTGTGACACAAGGACAAAAATGTCATTTTTGCTGAAAAAAGCAACATAACTCTGCTGATGTCAGAAAAAAATGCACCAAAATACCCAGGTGCACAAGTTCACATGCTGATTTATATGTTTGTAATGTTTCACCATTTGGCAGCAATACTTTTTGAGATACGCGTGACACAAGTCCAAAAATGTTATTTTGGCTAAAAAAGAGCCATAACTCCGCCAATGTCTGAAAAAAACTGCACCAAAATACCCAGGTGAACAAGCCCCGATGCCGATGAATATGCTTATAAAGTTTCATCACTCTAGCAGTTATACTTTGAGTTATGCTCAACATAAAAATCCGACGGAAGGAGGATGGACGGACGGACAAGGGCAAATCTATTGTCCCCCCTCTAATGTGGGGGCATAAAAAAACAGCCTACAGACACTGCAAAATGTGTCTGACTGTCAGACACATTTTGAAAATGTCAGACAGATCCAAAGTATTCGCCAGACATTTTGTCTGACAGATCTGTTTCAAGTTCTACTTATTTCACAGTTTGCATCTGACTTACAATTTGGTTGTCTGACATAATGTTGTAGGCTGTCAGACAACGTGATTTTGTTCGTTTGTTTGGATTTTTCACCCCTCAAGTTTTGCGGTGTCTGGCCTATGAATGATGCAATCATTTGACCTAGTCCCAGAGGGGTATACTAATTTGTTAACGTCCAGCAATACATTCATCCAGTGTTTAGGATGATTTTACCACCGCAGTTGAAGTATATTTAGCACTTCAGATCGTAAGTAAGTATGTTAATGAAGCATTAAATAAGCAAACAAATTTTTCATAGTTCCCATAATTGGTTGTCTATTAGACAATTAAAATATCACAATCATCTGGTTGTCCAAACAACAAAGCCCGCCCATTAAAAACATATCCATTTTTATGTATATATAGTTTAGTCCTCGATTAATTTCAATTTACGCCTAATTACAGCACATGTTTTAATTTGTTACGTTTCTGGTGGTCACATAACTACTACAATACCTCTTATATCCCAAATACTTGCTACTTAATTTTATAATTAATGACAACAACATCATTGCTTCACAGTAATCACAATTAATTACCGACTAAGTGTGGGTGATAATTAATAATTATAATTAAAGAATTTACATATTTATGTTGAGCGGGCTTTTGTCCGTCAATCAAAATTATGAGCGGGCTTATGTCTGGGTATGTCAAAAACAATGTCCGGAGGAGGGGGGAACGGGAATCTGTGAACAGGTACCTTTGAGTTTAACAACTGGCATGTTATATGGTATTGAAATCGAAAGAAGAAGCACTGATCGTGATTCAGTAGTTTCAAATCATGAAAATGCATATTAAAATAAATAACAAATCTAGATATTTATCTGGTATGCTATGTTCCTATGAATTTGTGGTTCTTATCTTCAAAATATGTGCATGCGCGATGTTTGATACTTATAATCATATATATACATTTTAAAACAAACTAAATCAAGTTACACATTTTGAACAAAATTTACGAAAAAAATCCATTGTTAAGATTGTTTACAAATAAACTGGCCTTTAACATCAAAATCGCCTAGATGCTTTCCTATTGATTTCGTGGTTTATGATTGGCTGTTCTAAAAATAGCTTCATTGGTTTTTCCGAACACAAATCCCGCTCTATGAGCCAGGGCCTTCCCCAGGTCGTTTAAGCACCCGGTGCAGGGGCGCTTAAATTTTAACTTGAACATAACTGGGGCGCCTAAAATTGCTGTTGCGCTTATAAACATCGCCCGGGGAACGTATATTTTATGAATTAATTAGGTGTGTTGACTGCAGCAGACCGACAAATTCCTGCTGTGAAAGCTAATCTCTAACGTCAATCGAGAAACATATACACCCACTCAATCAAGTTGTGAATGATCAAAGCGAGTGTCACTTCGTCGAAAATTTTAACAATTTACAGTTATTCTTAAGGAATTATAGTGGCTTCGACGAAACCCTGTTTCCGCAAATTGATTATAAATAGTAGGTGTTAAACCAGTTCGGCGAAAGTGATTAACAGTAGATAACACATCTCACTAATTACAAAAAAGGTGTGAACTGATCGCCAGCATGGGTTGTTAGCATGACGGACACATTTTTAATAAGCTTGTTTTCGCACTTATTATTATGTCCACTTGGCTTGACTTTAGCTAGTAGCACAGAGTTATTTGTGTTATTAGGCTGCTACTAGCAGAAATAACGACGTCTTTTAGACTGTACGGGATCCATACCTTATTAACTGTGACATTGTTAACAATATTCATTGAATATATACCTTTGTAAATCTTGCCTGTTTGTAAGTTATGTAAATGCAAATATGTAATATAAAATTAAGTTATTATTTTGTTAAAATTTTTATTAAATAATTTTAATAATAATAATTATAATAATAATAACAATAATAATGTCACAAAATTATGTTTGAAACAGTGCAATTCTTTTGCAATCATAAAATTAAATTGTTTATATTCTATAATATGCATGTGCTGATTATCAATAAAATCATTATTACATGTTTTTCAACGCATTAAATGTTCTTAATTTCTTATGAAATTGTTAATTTGGGCAATTAACTATGGTCGATAATTCGTCTGTACACAATAAAGTTTGTTAACACTTGAGATATCACTTCGCCGAAACCACCGCTCAACTACTACAGAAACCTTTTCACCGAAACGGTGTTTCGCCGAAAGCTCCAGTAACTTTCCTAAGCCGCAATCAATTACCGTGAAGCACTGCCCTGTAGGCGGAGTTTCATCATGCAGTGAAATCAATGTAAGCCAACAGAAACGCTCAGTTTATGTTTGCGTAGGAATGACATTATGATTGACCAATCGGCACAATAGCCATGTATCCACACACAAATAACCTAATACGCGCATCAAAGCGTATTATCGACCGTAAAGCAGTTGCTCACCCAATGTCTATTTTATAATGTCCACACTTATTTATTTGATGAATTTACAAACTGCCAAATATCAGTCAGAAATTAGCTAATATGAAATCGTAATCGGAAAAGCCTATCAGTGTTACAGTTGTAGTTTCGTAAACACAAACTGTACTGTTGGTGTACATGTATGCCATGTAAAACCCGTGTTTTCTACAAAAGAGCGCAAAATATCTGCTGACAACCACGACGTCACGCTCCTAGCATGGAAAGCGTGCATGTACCGACTTAACATTTGATGCGCATAGGCACGACGTGCACGAGGAAATTTTCCAACCGTTTATGCAAGAAGCATGTATAATATACATTTATTTTAATCAAGATCTTTACAATTCATCAATTATTTGTAACGCTTAAAAACATAGTTATAACACTAAACACATGCCCATATGAACATGATTAATCAAAAAAAGATGCTCTGTAAGTAGATCGAGTGTAACCTAAAAATTCGAGAATAACGAGGATAGTGGGTTTGAACATGACGTCACTGTGCGAATGTGATACATCAGAAAAAAATTATTACTTTCAGTTTCGCAACAACAATTATACTTTTACTTTTAAAAGACTAGAGGTATACCGTTTAAACGGTGATGTTTCGTTGATTTCATTTCGTTAAAAGGTTTACACAAAATGTAAAACATGTTAGCCTTACATTTAAGAGCTAAAACGCACCAGATAACGTCAACTGACATGTTCCGCAAGAAAAATTTTCGAGGTACGGAGGGGATAGACCTCTCTAACCCACCCCTTTTGGGACCGGAGCGCCTGAAAAAAATCCTGGGGAAGGCCCTGTGTGGGGTAGTCAATTAAACAGGCATGGTGTTTTGGATTGCATACGTCATTCAAATGTTTATAAAATGCAAACCTGTAACCACACTGTAATTTTCTTTAACAATCGATAGGAACCACGAAATTGATAAGAAACTACAATATTTTCCTTTAGTTATTGGTCCTTAATCAGTAGACTAAATTACAAGACATTAATACAAGAGAAATAGTAAGTTATAGGGTATATGTAATAATATGTATAATTAAAAAGGACACTGACAATAAAACTTTAGGGTGAAATGTCCTCAAGCAAAATGTCTCAGGATGAAACATGTTTTGGAGCGAAACGTCCATTTGGCATTGTGCATTTACGGTTTTTCTGAGGAAGAAGTAATGTAAACCTCTTAAACCAATATGAAACTTTTCGATATGGTTCAATAAATATATTCAATACAATAGCATTTTTTACAGTTACAAAAATAATTATTATAAAAAACTGCAACATGAAAATAACCAGAGAATTAAATTCGACCTTGACAACAACAGCTCCCCACCCACTCTGACTGAAGTCATTGGAATGGCCGTGAAAACATCGCATAAAATTACTTCTTTCTAACTTTAACACACGAGTATTTAATTTGCTTTAAACACACAAATACAATTAATTAATAAATAGTTATTCTTAATCTTAATGTTAAAACAAAAACTTACCATACGTTTGCCGTACGTTAGGCCATGCGCCATCTTGGATTCGGTAAACACACAGCTGATTTGTTCCAAATTGGACACCCAAAAAGTGCTTTTTTTATTTTTCAGATTTTTTCGTGTTTTTTTTATTAATGCGGTGAATTAATCACCCAATATTGAAAAAATAAAGAAAAAATAGTTATATATAGTGGCATTTAAACTTTGCATGCGTATTAATTGCGGGCTACATAATGCACATAATATGCCATGTAAAAATATACAGGGGTTAAAATTAAAAAGCGTATTATCACTATTTAAATCAATAAAAGAAAACAGAAAACAAATTGTTTGCCTAATTATTGTTAGTGATTAACGATGGTATGCTTGAAAATTCGAAATTACAAATTGAGGCTGATTTATGAGGACGCTAAATATTAAGGGGACCAAAAAATGTCCACCTAATCCAGCGGTCTCCTTAATGCTGTAAAAATAATACAACTGGTCTCCATAAAGAACATGTTCCACATATATATATGTATATATATATATATATATTTATAAAAAAAAATTGCTTTTAAAATGTATTATGTTATTAAAAACATGCATAAACATGTATGATGTATATAACATAATGATACATGTAATCTTTAAAATTTCATCATATAATATACTATACTGTATTGCTAATATACTCTAATAATTACTGGTTTGGCTATGTACATATACATGTAATTGCTAAAGAATCTGCTTTGATTATCTTTTCTGACGTAGCTTTAAGTTTAATTGAAATATGATATAGGCATGGCGGTCTATGATGTTTGAAAATTAGTATGTATAAAGGTTATAATGTTGTTGTTGTTTTCTGAAAAAAACAAAAACAAAAAAACAACAACAGTATGTTGTTTTTCACACAGTGAATCATTTAAATGTTACTTTTTTTCTTTGATAAAAGACAAACCCGAAAATATAAAATAGTTTTATCTTAAATAAGAACACATTGTAATGACATAAAGGGACTTACTTTAACTTCTAAGTTTCCATCATATCACGTTATTTTCAATATGCATATATAAAAAATTGTTTTTCCAATTTATTTCTAGACGTTAATAAATAATGTAACCTTCATTGATATGCAAAATTATTTGCGTCATTTAATGATAATGCAGGTTTTTATATTGATCGATTCGTATGGCATGGCAATTTGTAAGTTGTTTGCTTGTTTTTACATCATGGTTCCGCCAATTTTACCAGTTCGCTCATTGAGAAAATGTGTATTGGATGTTAATACATTATAAATATTATATATTATTTATTAGATGTTTACAACTTTATTCAATGTTATTGAATAACGATACATCGCTGGGTTTTGTTTGTTTTGATTTTTCAACAGTATTTCAGTCATATAACGTCGGTCAGTTAACCTACTCACACTTATCCTTGGTAAGCTGGTTACCAGTACTAAGTACACATACTTATGCCAGTAACTGACAACTGCCCTACTTGAATCAGAGGTAGGGGGAGAATGGTCGTAGAAATAATTTCATGACCAATCCCCACACAAGTTATGTGGTCGGGCTGGTGATCGAACCCGCCATCCTCGGATTTGTAGTCCAGCGCTCTACCGGCCCATCGCTGGTCACATATGGTTAGTACTATTTGTCGTTTATTTTATAATAAGTTATTTAAAAATGTTATACAAATAAAGATTTATCGTAGATTTCGTTATAATTTAGATCGAATTTGGTATATTCATTAGATTCATGTAGAATCCGGTAGTTTCAAGTAGAATTCGGTATTTCCAGTGACCGCGCCTGACGTCACCATTCATAACCTCGGTATGATTTAGAATTCTACTGCGCAGAATGAAAATGTACATTTATCACTAATATAAACAATGTATACTGCACAAAAATAGTCATTGTGCGATAAATTATCACGTTATCTTTAGATAAGGATATTATTCGACTTTAAACAGGTGAGCCTCATTGAGCTAATTTTGACCATTTAATATCGGCTGACATTATAAGTTGATTAACAAATTCAGCTAATCAGGAAGTGTTCAGATTTTACTCATTTAGCTTTTTTTATTTATACATAACAGTGTTTTTTTCACCTTTGGGGGAAAGGTGGCGGGGCCCTTCAGGCGGGGAATTTTACCGAAAAAGGGGAATTGCTTTAGTAGAAAAGCATTATTACATTTTTATATTTTTCTTTGTTATAAAACATTAATTCTATTGTTTTGCTACAAATGATAACTTAGATTATGCACAAACTTGATTCGATAAAAAAATTGCTGGGAATGTTTACGAAAATTCCTCTATCTTAGTCAATTTTTGTCCGATTTGGTCAAGTTTTTTTTCAAAATAAAGCTTACATTCTGTGGGGACATTTAAGGTAAATAAAGGGGAAAAATATATACTATTTAAGCAGGGGAATGGGGCTGAATTTCGGCCCCAAATTGTACCTAAAAAAACACTGCATAACAATTCCCGCTGCTAACTTTTGATACTTGTATTCTGGTTTTTGTGCATATGTTATCAGGAATTTAATTTCAATGTACTTTGTTATGCAACATCTCTACCAACAGAACATTCCCACATTCTTGGGTTGTTGCGGTCTGATGATTTTTTCAGTGAGGTAGTGCCCTTCTATTATTAACATGATATTGTATTACAATTTTCCTTTTATATTGAGATCTCAGGAACATTTGTTCAATTTCCATAAAACATAATGTGCAACCAAACATACAAAGACGACATGTGCTTAGTGGCATAGTGTGAGGCCCTTTCTGGAGATATATTTCCTGGATTATAGAGTTGTTTTCATGGCGTTTGCAGGATGATTGTAAAGATGCCCTTGTTCTCAGGTTCTAATGATTCGAATTCAATAAAATTGTAGAAGCAGCATCCCTAGCACAGTGTTCATTCTGGGCTGCGCCTTTGCTGGATTCCCGCAAAAAATAAATGGGCGCAACAAAAATACTGTCAGTGGGCCATTTGGGCGCATCCAATATTAAATTTGCTGGCGAATTTTTTTCGCACGAAAATCATCGAAAATCGTTTGCAAAATGTTAACTTTGCATAACCTAATTGTTAGTGGAAATTAACCATTGCTGGGCTATTGCGCGCGCACTGTTTTAGAACTAGTGATTTTATTGGCCGATAAAGGTCACGCGCCATTTGACCTCACTTACATCATCACAAATTGCTAACAGTGCTGTCCGAAATTTACATGCGGGTTAAGTTGATTTTAATAAGAAAAAAACTATGCAAAAAGCAGATAAAGAGAGCATTGAGGGACAAAATCTGTTGAATTTTCCACCAAAATGCCTAGGCAAAATGAGAACACTGTGGAAAATGAGGGCGAGAAAACATCCTTTGATCTGGCCGTACCCATTGTGCCATACTTCATCTGGAAGTTTTGGAGACACACTAATAAATCTTCCACAAAGGTTGACGGTGTCAAATTGAAGAAAGGTTTGTTAAAGAATTTTTCGTGGTTATCTTGCGATGACAAGAGTAATTTTATGTTTTTGACAATTGTAAAAAAACATGATAAAAGTAACATGATATAGTATGTCGCGGCCCCCCCCCCCCCCCCCAGAAGAAAATCCTTAAATGTCGGTGGCTGATGGGCCATTAGCCCACATGCAACGCGGCCCAGAATGAACACTGCTATCAAGAGGACATGCCTGTATTATATTATTGTTCTGGCATGGTGACTTTTCACAGTGTTATTGCCCTTTGATTTCGAGTTAGGGTAGTTTGGTTTGAGTTTTATTAGAATCCTAACCTATCTCATTTCATTCCCATCAACTGATAAATCGCGTTTGCACAGGGTCCGGCTAGCTCAGTTGGTAGAGCGCTAGACTGTCAATCCGGGGATCGTCAGTTCGAATCCCAGCCCGGCCACATAACTTGTGTGGGGATTGGTCATGAAATTATTTCTACGGCCATTCTCCCCCTACCTCTGATTAAAGTAGGGCAGTTGTCAGTTACTGACATAGGTATGTGCACTTAGTACTGGTTAACCGCTTAGATCGGCTAAGCTTGCCCAGGAAAAGTGTGAGTAGGTTAACTGACCGACATGATATGACTGAAATACTGTTGAATACGGCAAAAAAACCCAACAAAACAAACAAACAAATCGTGTTTGCGCGGAGCATTTAGCAGTTTCACTGGTATTTTGTTTAACAAGCGACAAAGCTTAAGCTTGCCGTTGCCTTTAAAAAACAGCAACTGTTTATTTTTTAATACAACACTCAAATGACTTTCATGCAATCGGTATGTTGCTCGTCGTCACATATACTCATGTAAATTATTAGTGCCGTATCTGAAATTTACTAACTTCTGTTCATAACGCATTATAATTAATTGGCCTTTTTTGTTTCAGTGTTTCGCTAGAGATGTAGAAAATTAGACAATGGCTAGCTACACTCACGTATTTGCAGATAAAGAAACCACAAACTGGTTCAAGGCATACATTGCTCTCAACATCACTAAGGAAGGATTACGAAGTTTTGTTGAACTTGAGATACAGAATGTCCATCGAGCGGTTGGTATAAGTTGTGGAAATTGTTCCATTGAGAACATACTGCAATGTCCTACTCCAGACATTTGTAGAAATTCTTCGAACTGCAACTTTCACAGTTCGCCGGCTAAACAGCATCGACCATGCCATGCAAAGTTATGTGACAAAGTTAAACAAAATATTGAATCACATCATAGATATGAAGCACCGTCATGGCTAAATACTAAGGCGGAGTCATGGCCAAAGGACCATTGGCAGATTGCCAAATGTTTTCTACCTCGGGACGGTTACCTCAATGTCCCGTCTGCTGAGGAAACGGATTTCAATGGCATGATCACTGTTTTGATTAACTGCACTGATTTTGAAAAGATTTTTTCGTCACGTCGTCGATACATTTTGACCAAGGTACAACTAATTGCGATCTTTAACTACCAAACAAGTAGCATAAGCCCTAACATTCATTATGGGAATATTATAAAATGAGAAAGCTCAGACTGCGCAACCAGGGCTTGCATTAATGGAAGTTTGGGAGTAGTTTACTCCCAGTTTTTGTCACAGGACTTTCAAAATTTCAGCCATGGAAGTTTCAAAAAGTCAGAAAGAATGCTTAAAACCTCCAATATCGAACACTTGGAAGTGACGACTTCCAACATTTTCACCTATGTGCAAGTCCTGAATATAATTCAAAGTTTACAATAGGTCTGAACAGGGTTGGCACAAATCACCCGCCTCGGATTTTCCGGGCGGGTTGTACCGGTTTTTCCCGCCCCGGTCAATGCCCTGCAAATGGGGAATACTGGACAATACTGTTTTTTCTTCAGTCAATATGCAGTTTTAATTGTTTTTATCAATCTAAATACTATGTTAAATTATATTATAAGGAAAATTACTTTTTTTTATTTTGAAGATCCAATATATGCATATTTACAGTATTGTCTTGTGCCAGCACAAATCCACTGGTTCATTCATGAAATATTTTCTATGTTGTTTGTGAACTGATTCCGCTTGATATTGAAATATGTCTATATTTATTAATCCTTCTTTATTTCTTGCATTAAACTGTACTTTTTTGTAATCTATACAACTTAGGGAGACCCTTTCTGGATAAGAGTTTGAAAAGGCCCTTAGAATTGACATGTGCCTTTGCCAGTGGCCCCGCGTTGAGATCTACATTACACCTGTTGGTCTATTATGTTTATTCATGGGGTCCAGTTTGTTTTTGAGCAATTGCATCTGCCAATTCAATCAATGTTTGTGTTTGTTTAAGAGGGTGTACATATTATTGTGGGTGGTTCATAAATGATTTCACAATATGTGTCATTAATTAATGTACATCATGGGGCTGCAAGAGGGTCTTTTTGCAACATGACATCATCTAAAATATTGTATAAAATAAAAATATGTTAAAATTGTCAGATTTCTCTTATACATTTCCTCCTTTTCTTTCATAAACATAATTGTGTTACATATGCAACTATATACTGAGAAAAATATAATGCAAGTGCGTAAATATGCCATAGATGCCTAGTAATAAACAGTATTGTCCAGACTGACCAAAAATCCAACTTAAATTTTGTGAAATTGAAAAGCAATTATCAATATGTTTCCACATGAAATTAAATTAAAAGAAATAAACTAATGTAACTTACAGTAAATAATTATTAATAGATGTGTTTATATGTAGAAACTCATTATTAGTATGCAATATAAACATTGTGCACTATCTTTTTCCCCAGTATTGCCCAGTAAAACCTTGTAAAACCCCGGTTTTTCCCAGTATTACCCGCCAGGGCCGGTCAGTACTATAAAACTCGGGTTTTATGCCAACCCTGGGTCTGAAAAACAATAACATGAAGTGAAAAACATGACTGAAGTACAATAATAGCTATGCTAAGAGTATTGATATGTGCTGTGAAAATTGTAGTATACATATTTATGTCACATATATGTATTTATGTATACTGACAAAACTTCCAAAATCAGAGGCCAGGAAGTTCAAACTTCCATTTTTCAAAAGTTAATGAAGTCCTGAGCAACATCAATTAGAGACTATTACATTTGATTATTGTTAAAAAAAAAGAAGAGGTTTCTTACATGTATACCGGTAATGTTTATAGGCATGAACATCTTAATATTGTATTTATTTTGTTAACACATGCAAATATACAACTAAATTTATATTCTAGAATAAATCAGTTGTGTTTTAGGCCCGTCAGGTAGGTCGAGACGTGCGCCACACGTCAAACTGCAAGGTGACAGATGCGGACTTGCGGGACTACTTCCATACACTGAGCACGCTACTTGGTGAGATAAAAGACCCCTCTGCTAAAAAAGCTTCTGATAAGCTGTGTGATGTAAGTGTCTTCTTTACTTTTGCAAATACTTGCATTGGTATTTTTTAGTTCACCTGAGCACGAAGTGCTTGGTGAGCTATTGGTATAGCGGACCTCTCGTACGGCGTCCGTATGCCATCAACAATTTGGCTCGTTATTGCAATTAAGACTACATTTTTTATTCAATCTTGACGGAACTCGCACAGTTTGTGAATGACCATAAAATCTCGGTTGGTATTGATAATGGGCCAAATTTGACCAAAAATTTTAAGTATTGGCCCCTTGTTTGTGGGAAAAATGCAAAAATTGTCTTTTTTGTTCATAGAGACTTCATTTTTCTACCAATCTTGACCAAACATTCACGGTTTATGTATTATCAAAAGATCACAAAAGCAGCGTTCGCGAAAATCTGTCAGTCATTGGGTTGACTGGCTTTACTTATTTGTCAGTCCGAATGAATTTCTGTCAGTCCGACTTAACATAAAGTAATAACTTGTAAAACACAACAAAAATGGGGCCACTGTTAAGATTTATTTTATTTGTGTATTGTAGATGTGCGGATTGATATTTTGTATTTATATTATATAATCATAGTTATGTTTAAAGTTAACTTAAGTTTTCAACGCAGCTTTTATGCTTGTCCGTTGTCTGTTTATTTGTGATACATATTCCGTTATCTATGATACAGGACCTAACATTTAAGTCAGTAGGACTCATTCAAGTTATTTCTAAGTTTGTCTGTATTTTCATTACCATCTTGTCGAAAGCAAAATCACTTGGCAAAATCCTCTAAAAAAAATAGCCGAAATGGTGTTGTTTATTTTGTAACTGTTGTTGTTGACTTCGAAACTGAAAGTGCCTCGCGAAAACTGAATAGTATTTTTCTCGCATATGATTGTTTACAAGATTCAAATACTTGTTTTAACGGCCCAGACAAAGACGGCCCGGTCCAAGACGGCCGACGTATTTCGCTGCAATAATTGTTTAATATCTGTTGGGATAGATTAAAATTTTTTATTTAAATGTCAAATACATTTTAATTATTGCTTTTAGAGTTAGTACTATGTGTACTATGTATGTACATTTATGTGTATTACCCTTGTATTAATTTGAATGTTCCAATTTAGTATGATACCTAAACCAGTATAGTCTAGTCGGCCGTCATGGAATTGGGCAGAATTGTCAAATATTACGAAATTTACATCACATCCTGTCTAAATTTCGGCGAATTGTAAATATCGTCAACAGATTTTTAAGTTGGTCAGTCGGACCGATTTTCTTCCAACTTTTGTCGGTCCTGCACTAAATTTATCAGTCAGGACCGGCTTACTGACGGTTTTCACGGACACTGACAAGAAGTCAACATTGGGCCAGATAGGGCCAAAAAGTTGAAAACACGAGAGTTATGCCCCCTTTTTAGCTCACCTGAGCACAACATGCTCATGGTGAGCTTTTGTGATCGCCTTTTGTCCGTCGTCCATCATGCGTCGTCAACATTTACCTTCTTAACACTCCAGAGGCCACATTTCTTGGCCAATCTTCATGAAACTTTGAAAGAACATTTGTCTCAATGATATCTCTGCTGAGTTCGAATCTAAGTCATGTGGGGTCAAAAACTACTAGGTCAGTAGGTCCTATTGAAGAAAAAGCTTTTTAACACTCTAGAAGTCACATTTTTTGCCCAAACTTCATGAAACTTGGTCAGAACATTTGGCCCAATGATATCTCGGCTGAGTTCGAATCTGGGTCACGTGGGGTCAAAAACTAGGTCACTAGGTCAAATTGAATAAAAAGTTAGTGTGTCGTCAACATTTACCTTGTTTACACTCTGGATGCCACATTTATAGGCCAATCTACATGAAACTTATTCAGAACATTTGTCCCTATGATATCTCGGCCAAGTTCGAATCTGGGTTATGTGAGGTCAAAAACTAGGTCACTAGCTCAAATTGAAGAAAAAGCTTGTGTGTCTCCAATATTTAAAAGTCACATTTTTTGCCCAATCTTTATGAATCTTGGTCAGAACATTTGTCCCAATGAAATCTGGACCGAGTTTGAATCTGGGTTATGTGAAGTCACAAACTAGGTCACTAGGTCAAATTGAAGAAAAAGCTTGTGTGTCTCCAATATTTACCTCGTTAACATTTGTCCCAATGATATTTTATAAACATTTTCATAATAAAATCTGCATATTGTCATCTAGCAGATCTATTATTTTCAATATTTCTTTGCAGTTGTTCATAATAGTGCATACTCGTCCAACCCTTACATCATTATATAAGCCTCACGCTGATTGATCAGGCGGATTAGTAACGAGAATTTTGATTTGTTCAATTACTATCGGTTTTTGAGCACCAAGCTCAGTATGCAAATTAGATTCCCACGCTATCGCATTCCTCTTAAAGGCTGAATTTTCAATTTTAAAGTTTATACACGTGTTGTATAAGTTAAGTAAAGCTATTTCTAAAGCATATATTACCATTTCGCGTTTCTATTCACAAAAATATTTATTTAAAAACCGTATTTTTATGTACTTCTGATATATTTTTGCGCTTAGATTTTTATATAAAGTACCGCACCCACACTGGTAAGATTGTATGTGTCACACCCTTTAAAAGAAGGTATGTTTTATAGTTTTATTCAAGCAGAGTTTAAAATGTTGAGCAGTGTGTTCGGCAATGGTTTTTAACCGAAGTCCCGAGGGTAAATAACCCCACTCGTCGTCGACATTTTTGCCCAATTGTTATGAAACTTGGTCAGAACATTTGTCCCAATAATTTCTCGGTCGAGTTTGAATCTGGGTCATCTGGGATCAAAAACTAGGTCACTAGGTCAAATAAAAGAAAAAGCTTGTTAACACTCTAGAAGTCACATTTTTTCCCAATCTTCATGAAACTTGGTAAAAACATTTTTCTTAATGATATCTCGGCCGCGTTCCAATCTGGGTCATGCTGGTTCAACACTATGTCAAATTGAAGATAAAGCTTGGTAACACTCTAGAAGTCAAATTTTTTGCCCTATCTTCATTAAACTTGGTAAGAACATTTGTCCTAATGATATCTCGGCCGAGATCAAATCTGGGTCATGTTTGGTCAAAAACTAGGGCACTAGATCAAAATGAGGAAAATGCTTTTAACACTAAAAGTCACATTTTTGCCCAATCTTCATGAAAGTTGATCAGAACATTTGTCCCAATGATATCTCGGCAAAGATCTAATCTATGTCATGTGGGGTCAAATTCTAGGTCACTAGGTCAAATTGAAGAGAAAGCTTGTTAACACTCTAGAAGTCACATTTTTTGCCCAATATTCATGAAACGTCGTCAGAACATTTGTCCCAATGATATCTCGGACGAGTTTGAAACTTGGTCACTTGGGGTCAAAAACAAGGTCACTATGAGAAATTGAAGAAAAAGCTTGTTAACCCTATAGAAGTCACATTTTTTACCCTTTTGTTCTGAATCTAGCTCAGAACGCAAAACTGGGTAATGTGGGGTCAAAAACTAGGTCACTCGGTCAAATTGAAGAAAAAGCTTGTTAACACTCGAGAAGTTAAATTTCTTTTGCCCAATTAACATCAAACTTGGTCAGAACATTTGTTCTAATGATATCTCGGCAGAGTTCAAAAATGGTTCCGCTCTGTTGAAAAACATGGCAGCCAGGGGGTGGGGTAATTTTACTTATGTGGCTATAGAGAAAGCTTGTTTACACTCTGGAAGTCACATTTTTTGCCCAATCAACATAAAACTTGCTCAGAACCTTTGTTCTTCTGATATCTCGGCTGAGTTTGAAAACTGTTTTGCTCCCTTGATAAACATGGCCGCCAGGGGGGCGGGACAGTTTTCCTTACATGGCTATTGAATAAGCTTTTGAACATTCTAGTAGTCACATTTTTATCGAAATCAACATGAAACTTGCGCAGAACCTTTGTTCTTATGATATCTGGCTGAGTTTGATAGTGGTTCCACTCTGTTGAAAAACGTTGCTGTCATGGGGCTGGGCAGTTTTCCGTATATGGGTATAATGAAAACTTAAAAATGCTTGTGACCATTCTAAAGGCCACATTTATTGCCCAATGTTGATAAAACTTGCCCAGATCCTTTGTTCCAATGATCTCTCGGCGGAGTTGAAAATGGCTCATGTGTGGTCAAAAACTATGTCACTATGTCAAAAAGAAAATAAAGTGAAAACTCTAGTTTTGCCTAATCTTGAAAATTGATCAGAACATTTGTTTCAATAATATCTTGGGACGAGTTCGCAATTGGGTTATGTGGTGGAGTCAAAAAAACTAGGTCACCATGGCAACATTGAACAAAATAATTTAAAACATTATTGAGGCCACATTTATAGGCCAAAAATCACAAAACTTTCTCAGAACAGTTTAGTACCTTAGCCACTGGGGTGAGCGATCTAGGGTCTTTTGGCGCTCTTGTTTGTTGAAAAATAGGCCATTTTACTTTGATTAAGGTTTCATTTTTCGTCCAATCTTGACCAAACTTCCACAGTTTGGGTGTGACCAAAAGATTTCAGCAGGAGCCAAAATGGGTAAGGTTAGACCACATACACCATAGTTATGGCCCTTGTATGTGGAAAGAATGCAAAAAATGCCTTTTTGCTCCATAGAAACTTTTTTTCTTCCAATCTTGACCAAACGTCCACAGTTTGTATGTAATAAACCACCTTTAGCAGAAGCCAACAATGGGTCAGATTGGGCAACAAACATCGGAGTTATGGCAACTTTGTAAGTGAAAAAAATTCAAAAACATGCCTTTTTCGTGCATCGAGATTTCATGTTTTGTATGGCCATACAATCTCAACACAAGCAGCAAATGAGACAGGCCACAGCAGTTATATCCACTTAATTGTAAAAATTAATGCAAAAAATGAATTTGTTTGAAGACGGGGATTTCATTTTTAACCAGTCTGGACCAAACTAGCAAGATTTTGTCTATGACAATAAAATCTAAAGCGAATTTCAATATAGGAAGGGTAAATGGCAATATACTCCATTCTTTGAAACATGCCGGCAAGCATAACATGAACTTATCGCAGCTTAGCCATTATCTTTCAGAACTGCAGCATTACAACTATTCCTCCGAAATTGCCTGCGAAAAGTTGGATACCAGGGAAGAGAAATATATCCAGGTCCTTACTTGTTCTATGTATGAGAGTAATTTAGCTAGACAAATTATTTAAGGACATTCCCACAAGCTTTTCATAACAGTAAGGCTTTTAGCTTTGCCAGTACTCAGGTGAGCCCTTTGGGCCATTATGGCCCTCTTGTCTATATTTTACACATTACTTTATTAAATTTGAGTCAATGTTTTCGATTGTTTTTCATAAACTAAAATATGTTATTTAGATTTTTTATGCATTGTTAAAACAAATTGAATGATTTTCATGTTGGTTTAATAACCAAGTAACATGCATTGACGTCACACTGACACACTGAATGGCAATTATTCACGTGTTTGATTAATACATTTATTCATGGTAGGCTCTTGTGGCAGGTAGTTCAATTTCACTTTGTCATAACAACTGAAGTTATAATTAGGCGACTTAATTAATTTTATACGCATCCCTGTAATGATATTTTAATTGTCTTGGACGAATACATATATCTCACCTCCTACATACATGTAACTATGAGGTATTTTCCATACACCATGGGTATATTTCAATACCTCATAGAAGTCTAATAACGCCGTATGATGATGTAATTTAATTTATATTCGTGACGTCATTGTTCATGCTATTCTATAAAGTTTCTTTCGTAAATTTTCATGTGATATCTATAAAAGAAACCATTGAAAGGTAGTCGGTGAGATATATTCGTTACACTGTTAGTAACTGAGGCTGTATGGGATATCCCATACGCAGGGTTTCCCGCAGAATTTCTTGAAGGATTGTCGGCATCACCCGACCTTTACCCCGACCACATATTTCTACTCACCCCCCCCCCCCACCTCCCCCCATTAAACACGCAAAACGTCAGCAAAACAACAACAATAACATATTTCGTACCTTCCTTTGATTAAAAATCCAATTTTAACACAATTCACTCATCCTAATTATGGTTACTCGCGGTTTTTGCTGATGACCTTTTATGAGTAATGCCAACATTTCATTTTGACACGATTTTGATCAAGCAACACAGGGCTATTCTTAGCGTAAAAATGCAAAAACAAGCTTTGATGTGACGCCGACCCTCGTTCGATGAGTAACTGCTCAAAATTATAACTGTGTCACAAGCAATCTTGACAATTACATAAAAAAGTTTTAGTGTTTGTGTGCCGTACATGGGAAAGTGTATGTACATGTTTCGATGGGTTCTGTTTTATGTGCAAAAACTTAAAATTGTTTAAGATTATCCATCAGACAGATTTATTCTGTAAGATATCGCAAATAAGTTATCGACGTTCAAGAAGTTATGATGTGCACGATATCCACGTGCTTTACATAAGCCTCCATCAGTTGAACTTGGCCAAAGCGCATTCTACTACAATGAATGAAAATGATAACTTTAAGTAAGACTATGTGATCTGCAATTGCACAGGTGTTTGCCATTTGTCGCTCCTTACTTTCGTGTGAGCGTTTTCTGTTTTCGCTGCAACCTCAAGTATTTACAGATGATTGAAATTTTAATTGAACAAATTGCCATCTCTGTTACTTACATAGCTACAATCATTTCCGTGTGTTTTAAACCATCTGGGTATGCATTTGGACACTGTGCATATACATGTTATCAAAAGAAATAATAACAACTGACAGAGTGGTAAATTGTTTTTAAATTTGTGAATAAAAACGATGTGAATGTATGCACATGTGTTTTAAGTTCTTGCACAAGTATATGTTTCACTTCCACGCTTTATGTTTAAAACAATTATGAAAATAAGATATATTTTTGTCATGATGCTTATAAGTCACTATTATATGTCACATTATATGTCATTATTATTATAAAAATTATTATTATTATTAATATAATACGAAACTGAAATTAGTTTATTATTTGACATATAAAATGATGTGATGTAGACATGTCTGCGCAATAATTTGCGAGCGATACTATTTATCGGCATGTGAATAAATTATGTTGATTACAAAAATGTATTCAGTTAATTCGTTCAAAGGCTTCAAACAAATCGTTGCGTTTGTATTATTTTGAAACGATTTGTTTTAACGATACTGAAGCTTTAATTTTCAAGCTTCTTATCGTCTTGATGAACAGGCTGTCGAACGTAATTGACTCCGGCTGAAATAGCAACAACCCTGTTAACGTGCGTCTTATTGGGTAGCTGTGGTTCTAGGGGCGGAGTAACACTTTCAGACGCTGTCCTGCTGTTCAATTAAGCTTTATTATCACATTGATACACCGATTAGCGCCGATGACGCGTGGGTTTAAAGAGCGGATTAAGGCTTGTCGCTATGAAATTAAAGGGTTGATGGCAAAATTAAAGCATGTCGGCAAATAGGGTTCTGCTTTGAAGGCTTGTCGG
Organism: Congeria kusceri; assembly: GCA_027627225.1. NCBI lineage: Eukaryota > Metazoa > Mollusca > Bivalvia > Myida > Dreissenidae > Congeria > Congeria kusceri. The sequence continues at coordinate 149,060 of JAPFQT010000322.1, forward strand.
CGCCGACAAGCGATATGGGCCTTCGATAAACCCTGGATTCACCTCAGTTACTAGCAGTGTTACAAATAATACACCATAAAACATGGCACATGTTTCCACTTATGTTAAATAAAAGATCGGAAACAGAGCGAGGTCTAGGAACATTTTGCTCTCATTTAAAAACAAAGAAGTACTGCTTTTGTCCATAGTACTGCTTAAGCCAGCTGCTGTGTATACAATGTTTGCAGCTTTATGGATTAAAAATTATAGGAATAATGAAGCCATGTTCATTTATGTTCAACCGTGAGAAACAATTGGCAAGATTTGCAAGTTATCATCGAAAGAAATACGATGTTATAGAGGTCTTGAAAGCATCGTGTTGTATCCAACCATAACCTTAGCTGACTTAAGTCGGATTTGTTTTCCAGAAAATATATATTCTTATAGATTGGCAAAATTTGGCGTGCGGCAGGTTATTGGTTGGATTTTGTTACAAATTAGCGTTAAGGTTTCGTATTATTGATATATTTTCGAATGTTCTTGGCCAATCTTGATGCAACTTAACAAACATTTTTCTTGAATGGTCCTTTACCAAATATGTGAAACATAAGCAGATGGTTCCGCTTTACTGCTTTCCGCTCTGCAGTTATGAAAAAAAATTGTTTCAAAAAGTTTTTTTCCTGAAATTATAGATTTTCAATGAATTTTACACAATGTGTGTTTGGTGGTCCTGTACTAAACGTTTTTTTGGACATCTTTATGAAACTTCGGAGAAACGTTTCTCTGGATGGTTACCTACCAAACCTTTGGAGATTTCTAATCGCCATTTTCTTCTTCATTTGTGGCTAGAATATCAAGTAATGACACATTCCTGTAGTCCACCTCCGAAATTGTTCAAATGGTCCCGGTTCGTCCAGACGTTGCGAACATTTTGAGGGGCGCATCAGACACGTTGTCTGACAGCCTTCAACATTATGTCAGAATGCAAGGCAGACGCACACTGTATAATGAGTTGAACTTGAAACAATTCTGTCTGACACAATGTCTGGCAAGCGCTTTGGATCTGTCAGACATTTTAAAATTGTGTCAAACATGTCTTACAGTCCGACACTTTTCGCGGTGTCTAATTCGTCACACAAAATGACCGCCAGAACTAAAAAGGGATCTTGTATTCCTTCATAATTTTATCAGTTCTTGGTTAATCTTGACGAATCTTCTGAATGGCCCTCCGTCAAACCTGCTTCAGAGCCCAAGATAACCGCCGTATATAAAAAAAGTTAAAACAAACAACTTTAAATGGAAATTTTCTTCAAAACATGCGGCTACATTATCAAATAATTTCACCCAAATGTTCCTGCATTCATTAAATTCTACGTTTATTCATCATCATCGGCTTACAAAACCCCCCAGCTTAATCAGAATTGATTGACAGCGGTTTGCGTATTTTGCTCTTGTTATAATAATATTGACATATAGTGCACAATATATCAAACATACTTTAAACTTCGTTGAAAACATTGACTCTATTAGTGTTATTAGTATTATGCCATTTTTCTTGTTTTAGTTACGGAATGAAATATTATCAATAAGTGAGGCTGAGCTGTGTGGTCTTGTAAAAGATGCAATACAGACACTTACAAATGTAATTGAAGAAGGGAAGAAAATAGAACAAGACGTAAAAAAAGCGCTATCGCGTTTAAAAGAATGCTTTGAAGAAAAAATAAAAGATGGTGAAACGGTATTAGAAATGAAGACAAATGACGGTCTGCAGAAAATAGCTGAGAGTCTGCAGAAAGCAGCTGAGAAAACAAAAGACTATGAACAGAAAATTGGAAAGATGGCAAAAGATGGTACGCAAACAATAGGGAAAAAGACTACCGAAGGAGTTCAGAACATTGATAAAAAGGTTAAAGATGGCAATGAAAAAATAGGAAAGAAAATACAAAATGGCGTTAAGCAAATACGAGAGGAAACACATGACAAGTTAGAGGAAATAGAAGTTAAGGCTACGCAAGTCAGTAATAGTATAGAAAGCAAGCAGAAACTATGCATTGAGACAATAAACGAAACGGCGGAACGTCGTGCAAATATTATTGAACAAACAATCTATGAAAGATCACGCGATGGCAGTCAAAATATACAGCAGAAAATAGACATTGGTGAACAGAGATTAGAAGAAAAGACTCAAGAAGGTATTGACCGCATTGAAGAAGCACAGAATGAAGCATCAAATGCCGACTATGCGGAAAATATACAAGGTATGCACCCCTGGTGTTGTTTACTTACATTCCCTTTCTACTCAATAAAAGGTGTTATGTTTGAGTGTAGAATATTTACATGTATAACTTTATTTCGTCATACACGTACAATTTAGTAATGAACTGTCTACTTGTAATATATGCTTATTATTATGATTTTAAAATACTTTTTTACTTCAGCAATAAACTTCTACCTGTTTCAGAATTCATCAGACGCATGAAGCAATTGTACGAGGAAACTTTCAGTAACGCGTCTCTGTCAATATTGGACCCAGGCCTTGACAAGCCTTTAACAGAACTCTATGTCACACCATGCATTCGAAAAATATATGTAAAAAAAGATGGTACACGTGAGAAAGGTGCACAGGTCTATAAATACAAAGATATCCTTCTCCCAGATTACAATTCAAAAAAGAATATATTCTTACAAGGTGAACCGGGCAGAGGTAAATCAACATTTGCAGCTAAGTTAGTGCTCGACTGGTGCAATGGATGCCCATCGCCAACCCTTTTGTCTGATGAACAAGCAGCATTTGATGACGTGAAAACCTTGCAGAAGTTTAAGTTCCTGTTTCACATCACATTAAGAGAATCTAGGCATCAGCGGGATGTATCGCAAATGGTTAAAACCCAAATAATTGACATGATATATGCAGAAGATGAACGCGAGAAAGCATATCAACTCTTTGAACAAATTAGAAAAACTGAAGTATGTTTTCTGATTGAAGATGGTCTGGACGAGTGGGTTGATCCCAATGGTGAACTAGTTAAGCCATTATTGGCAGGTTTTCTAAAAGAGAATACTGTGTTCATTACCACACGGCCATGGAAAATGATTGACGAACGTATTAAAAATTCCCAAATCGATAGCCTGCTAGAACTAGACGGACTTAATGACCCATCCTTGTTTAGTGAAAGGATACTCAGTTGCCTTATTAGTGATAATCTGGCAATTAAGATTAAGGAATTTACAACTTTTGCATCAGCACATGGCCTTCAGCAACTTGAATCGTCACCAGTGTTGTACGCGTTGATTATATGTACCTGGGTAGAAGGGCGATCACAACGTTTGACTGGATTGTCTTCGTGCACATTGCACAGTGTGTTGCTTGAAAGTTTATGCAGAAAAGTGAATCACGCTGAAGGATATTTTGACCCGCCTCCAGTTGCGTGCTTCACCGAGACAGCATATCTGCAACCAAATATCGAACAGATATCAGTTTGTGCTAAAGCGTCATTTCAGCTGTTGTTTTCTCAGAAAAAGGAAATGGCAGTGGTTTTTGACGACAGAGAACTTTCATGCTATATGTCAATGAATGACAAAGAATTTGCACTAAAGTCGGGAATTTTAACACGAAGAAAAACTAAAAATCGTATTGAGAAATCATTTTCTTTCATTCATACCAGTATCCAGGCATTTTTAGCTGCTTATCATATTGCCACAACTGATAATGTAATTGACGAAGTCGTATCAGAGTACTTGGATCGAATTCCTCATGGTGCGCTCCACATGTCACAAATATTCATATTTCTGTGTGGGATGAATATTGATGCAGCTAATGCTATTTCTGGTTTATTTGATCAGCACTCCAATTACAAAGGTACTTCTATCAGCACACAGTTACAGTCCACATTTATAATTGGCTATAAAGAGGCAAAAGCTAACCAGCAGAAAGATGTACATTTTCACCTTACCGAGTTTTTGTTTTCGGTGGATAACTTAGAGTGTAACATTTTGCAGTGTATCTGGATGGAAAACAGGTCAAACAGTGTGTCATTGTTTATTGAATCATGTGATGTTCAGGTGCAGGTATATGCAAACGACGTTTCATTACACTTACCATCGCTTGAACGTCAATTTTCTGAACTCTGCACGGAAAACATTGAACAAAATGTCGGTGAAAATGAATGTTTTATGTTGGACTTGTCTTCTTGTCACAATCTTGAAACATTACATTGCAGAGGGTCTGTGACCATGTTACCAAACGCATTGCATGACACTACCAAGCTGAAAACATTGATTATTAGTTGTAAGTGCGTTATCAACGATCTTTCGTCCTGTCAATATCTGGAACATGTATCTCTAGGTGAATCAGTGACCTTGTTACCAAATTCCCTGGGAAAGCTTAAGCTGCTGAAAGTCCTTAAGTTATACTGTGAATACGAAGGATGGGATTTCTCATCTTGCCACTGTCTCGAAAGTGTTAATATAGATATCGAACGGTACAAGACCGTGCATCCAAACGCATTCAATGGACTATATACTCTGAAATATCTGTGGTTAAAAGCGAAATGTGATGGTTTGGATTTGTCAACTTGTCTTACTTTACAATTGGTGCATATCTTTGGGTCAGTAACCTTGTTGCCAAACGCACTCAGTGGACTAAAAAACCTGAGATTCCTACAATTATATTGTAAATGTGATTGGTTGGATTTGTTATCCTGCCAGAATTTAGAAAGTTTAGATATCGGTGCACTAGTGACATTGTTGCCTAATACATTGCCTAAGCTTAAAAACCTGAAAGATCTGAGCGTATCGTGCACGTGTTCGGCTGTTGAAATGATGGAGTTCCTTTACCCCGAAGCGTATGAAGAAACAAAATGTAAATCATTTTTTTCGGAGAAGTTCGAAGAGCTCCGGAACCTTGATGATCAATTGAACGACATTGAAAATTTGTTTCCGCTCGTAAAGTTAGGAGGTGTCGATACACTTTCAATACCGCCTTCCATTGTTAGGATTTCAGTTGAAGAGGCCAGATGCTCGATTTATTGGCTACGCCAAAACTTCCACACACTGTTGACATCCGCTCATTGTAAAGAGTGGCGATTCAGCCATTGCCAATTTGGATTCTGTGAAAGTCAAAATGAATATAGTAGAAACGATACAGCGGAGATTTTAGTAACATTGAACAACACAGTAGTAGTATGTGTACAGAACAACATTCCCGGCCTGTGGGAAGCATTGTCTGATGCAAACATAAAGAGTCTGGGTGTTATTTTTTTAAGATCTATTAACTTTGATCCAGCTTTTCTGTCACAGACACTGCAAACGCTCAAGCCGCTAAATACATTAAGATTATCCTCCTTTGACTATATTGATTTTCATCTGCCACCCTCATTGGTCAAAGTGCTGTTTGTCTTCGATAAGTTGTCGTCTTCCTCGTTGCGTCATCTTCTGGCAAAATTGACCACTCTTGATGCTCTTGTGAGGTTTCAGTTGATTTTCGGTTATATTGAACCGCTGGATAATTACCTTATTGTGAAACAGAAAATAGAGGAATTGTTTAGTGTTGATGTAAATGTCTTCAATACAGTTACTGATGTTAAATGTACTGATTTTGACTTTGATGATGATGACAATTTTGTTTTTGGTAAAAAATGTCCCTGGTTTCCATTTATACAAATGCGTTGTACAGCTGTCGGTCGACATGCTTTAGATTCGACTTGAATATGTTATTTTCCGGAGTCCGTTTTAACTGGAAGTAACAGTTGGAAGAACTTAAAAACACACAAATTGGTGTGACTATGTGTGTGCATATATGTATAAAACCTTTCTATTGTACTGTGTTATATACGGAGACAATATTATAGAAGATGATTTCCTGTTTTGGGGCTGTTTGAAAAATGGCACCATCACTGTTCGAGAGCGTTATGTAAACGAATGAAGAAAGCTGATGTACATAATCTGTGTTACTTTCTATTCTTTTGTATTGTTCAATTTTGTGTGCAAATTAATAAGTCATATTTGATTTCTTAATAATAATAAATATGACTTTATCTGCATATCAAGTTTATAAAGAATATCATTTGTGTATTTATATCGTATGTACTATATAAATGCATTTTCTTGTGACTAGATTTAGATTTCATTTTTATGTGAGAACAATGTAATGAACGTGTATTTTGTTCATTTCTATTTTTGAGATATATGCAAAACAATGTTATACATGTAGTATATGTTTATCAATGATTACCATTGGATAGGGTTGAATTAAACAGCCGAATAATAATAATTTGGTGAAGAGATTCTTTAATTTCATTTTTATTCTATTAAATAAGTGTGATTTATATTTGTATAGGCTGTTGACAGAGTGTTGTATTACATCGTCTCAGATACTTGCAAAAACTAAGTAAAGCGATGAAATTGATTCATAAATGTTTAAGAGTTCTTAGAAATTAAATAAAACTTACTGCTATATACACATTTGATGATGATAGAGAATAACGAAGCTTTTTGCATAATTTTATAGAAACAATTGTATTAAAATGATGTAAATTGCTATATAATTGTTTTTGATACAATATTTCCAATTTCTGATGGAAGTGATTGATGTTGTTTGTTTGTTGTTTTTTGTTGTGTTATTGTATGTTCTTTCACATTAATACTCATTTGATGATAATTATGATAATGATAAGATAAAAAGTTTGATGATAAGTTAATCTATACATTCCTAATCCTGGAAGGGGGTATGTTGGAGAGCGTTATGTTAACCCGGTTTGTTATAGAAATTGATGGAAAATTAAGTAAAATCACATGTTAGAAAATAAAAGTCAATAAATCGTAAAACTAGTAATTAATTAGTCGTCTCTCATGAACAATCACCTTTTTCGTTAATATATATTGTTATTTATAAGAACTTTGCAAATGTGTGTAATTTAATAATAAGCTCACCTGATCACGAAGTGCTCGCTGAGCTATCGGTATAGGGGACTGACCTTCGGCGTCAGTATTTGCGTGAACAATTGGGCACACGGGACGCGAATGATACTTCACTTTTCATTTAATATTGACCAAACTTGCATAGTTTGTGTATTACCAACAACCATTGCCAAAATTTGATAATGGGCCAAATCGGACCGGTTTCAACAGAGTTATTGCCCATATTTCATGAGAAAAACTGCAAAATGGACTTTGTGCAACATAGAGCCTTTATTTTTCATTGGATCTTTACCAAACTTGCACAGCGTGCATATAAGCATAAGATTTTAAAATGATCCAAAAATGGCTTAGATTGGGATACAAACACTAGAGTTATTGCCCCTTGTTTGTGAGAAAAAATGCAAACAAATTGACAATGTGGAGGATCAAAACTTTTTTGTCTAATCTTGACCAAACTTGCACTAATTGTGTATATCCACAAAGACTCAGTTGAAATTGAATATGGGCCAGATCGGATTAGAAAGACCAGAGTTATTGACCCTTGCTTGCGAAAAAATCCATAATTCGTCCACAAATGGTTTCAAACTCCATAGAGAAATAACTTTTCATTTAATGTTGACTAAACTAGCACAAGTTGTGTATGTCTGTAAGATCTCATCTGGGTGCAATTATGGGCCAGAAACACTAGAGTTATTTTCCCTTTCGTGGTGAGCTTTTGTGGTTGCCTTGTGTCCGTCGTCGGTCGTCAACATTTAACTTGTGAACCCTTTAGAGACCACATTTATAGCCCAGTCGTCATGAAACGTGCTCAGAATATTTGTTCAATGATATCTCGGACGAGTTCGAGACTGGGTCAGGTGGGGTCAAAAACTAGAATACTAGGTCAAATTGAAGAAAAAGTTTGTCAACACTCTGAAGTCATTGGTTTTACTCAGTCTTCTTGAAACTCGCTCAGAACATTTGTTTCAACACTATTCGGATGAGTTGGAAACTGGGCCACGTGGGGTCAAAAACAGGTCACCAGGCCAAATTGATTGAAGATAACGCTTGTGAACACTCTAGAGGCCACATTTGTATCCCATTCCTCATGAAACTTGCTCATAACATTTGTCCGAATGACATTTCGGATGAGTTTGAAACTGGGTGACATGGCGTCAAAAACAGTAATCAGGCCAAATTGAAGAAAAAGCTTGTGAACCATGGAGGCCACATTTACAGTCCAATTATCCTAAAACTTGCTTAGAACATTTTTTCCAATGATATCTCAGATTATTTCAAAACTGGGTCACGTGGGGTCAAAAACTAGGTCACGAGGGCAACTTAAAGTAAAAGCTTGTGAACACTCTAGAAGTCACATATTTTGCCCATCTTCTTGAAAATTTCTCAGAACATTTGTTTTAATTATATCTTGAATACACGACAACGTCTAGTTCTCAAGTACAGTGATACTTTTTTATTTTGTTTCCATTATTTCTAATGTCCCCTGTTACATTGTCGTTTAAAAACTACCGGTGATATTTTAGACAATATTTCCTCTGCAAACAATGCATAACAGCAATTCTGCTATTTCATAAAATAGGCTTAATGGAGATTACATGCCACGATTGTTCAATAAAACAGTAGGTTGATAATAGCGTTTCTCATCGTCTTTATGTCGGGGTGAAAAAAAATCGTTGCATTGAATGTCTGTAATGATAATCATGCAGGCATTCTTGCTTTATATAAAACCTTTTAGTCAATAAAATGATCAATACTATCAAAAATACTATCAATTAAACGCATTTGCAAACGGCATAAAATCATAAGCATTGTATTTGCGGGGACTAACAGGCATTTTAGATAGTATAATGGTCGCGCAAGCATTTATGTAGAACTGACATCCTGTTATCCATAATATTATTCTATTGTCCATCGAAACTCAGTTAATTTATTTTCAAGCATCATACTCGTTTATCCGTTTATAATAACAGTGCATTGCCAGTGTGTTCCATGTTTCCAGATGTCTGCCGAAGCCCCCTTACACATGTACCGGTCGCTTTGCCGCCGTGCCATGTACGCATGTACTTTCCAGGAGATGTATGCCGAAGCCCACATATCCGGTCTCTTCCCTTATAAGGCGAAAACGAAACAAAACAATCATAATGACTTAACGCACTCACTTACTAAAGTAACGAAAAAGCATGCATGCTGGATATTGAATTAACTGTCTAGAATTGTTCTTTTGAAAGACCTTTTTAGCTGTTCACACATTGGCTTCCAATAGTAACAATTAATTCCATTAATTTAAAGTCGTTGATACATTGCTTGCACAAAATCGATTAATTAAAACATAACACAACACACACAGAACTAAATGTGTTTGTGTTTGTTTACAAATTGTATTTTATGAAAAAAGTATTTATCTAAAATACTGGTAACCATATCACAGTCGTTTCAATAATAAAATCCAGATATACGTTACATTTGTGCACACAATTTTACTGGGTAAATGAACAACGTTGTTATTAGTACAATAAAACACAATCCATAAAGTCTGGTCGAGATTCAAAACAGCAGCACATCATTTTATTTCTCATGAATTTTTTTCCATTTTATTGCACGTCTGTTGACGGTCGTTTGCAAATATATTCTTTTTTTAAAGTAAAATACTCAGATTGCGTCTTTAACGCTGGCAAATCGCTGACAAATCGAAATATTCGTTAAAATACCATTTATAATCATACGAAAGTTTTAATGCCCAGTGTGCCTTTGAAAATTTGGTTTTAGCAAAGTGTTACTGGTATTATATCAGAAATGGAAAGTAATTATGATGTAATTTTTGTTTCCTTCATGTTACTCTTTGCAACAGTGACGTGTATTCAAAATAATAATTTTCTCCAGTCAAAGTACGAGTATTTTTGTTAACATCAAATTTACACACGAGGTGCAAGAACTTTAAACATTCGACATTTGTAGCATGAACTCTTTTGTATGTTGCCATGGAAGAAATCACGTGGTTCCAAAAATGCACGGCTGCATACTTGCTAGACACGTGTACCGTCCCTTGTGAATTATATCAGGTCAGCAGTCACGTACACGTCTTCATTTAAGTATGAACATTAATTCAACTCAGTGTGAATTGCAGTTGCGGTTACTAGGGGTGTTACGATATTAGAAATCCATATCGCAATATATTGTGACATTTTTTGACATATCACAATATTTATTGCAATATATTGCGACCTTTGAATTTATGTATTTAATAAGCTTAAAACTGATAAAATCACAATGAACAGCGCAATATTTTATAGGACGTGCTTTTTATCTTTTTATTTTCACCGATGTTGATGACAGGCGCAACAATAGCAACATTTAAACAGCAAATAGAAAAGCAAACCAATCATGAGCAACACTCTCAAACTGCCTAACATAAATGGAATATTAGTTGTGACCGGTACAGTCTATAATGGTCTGGCTTTTGACATTCACCCCTACAAAACTAATAACTTTACAAAATGATACTGGCTTTCAATGGTTTATTACTGACAATAAGCGTGTTTAACGCAGTCAAAAGTTTTGTAATCAATGTAATAATAATAGGAAAAAAACACAAAACTGTAAAAAGACCACGTAAATAATGCAATATATCCATATAGACATTCATATTGCGATATTTTATTGCAGAATCAAATATTGCAATATACCGATATATTGTAACACCCTTAGGTGCAGTCGCGTTTATTCTCAGAGTTTGAAATCAATTCCGTCTACCAGCTTAATGTAATGAAGTTGGTAATCAAAGGGATGGCTTTGCAGTGAATGCTTCATGACAAACGTGTTTGACGCAGCAAATGATTCAATCAGACAATTCATGTAGATTAAATATAAAAACCTAGATGCTTATATTGCCGAGTTAATTGAAAGAACATGGTTCTTATGTACTTAACATATTCTTTAAAGCTTCCATGAACATATTTATGTTAGTATTCTATCCCGGCAAGCCAGCGATCATTTGTCATCTGTTCGTTCGACTTCATCAGCGAACACGAACACGAAACGGTGCAAACTAAGAGTTTCTTGCAACACGCTTAGATTACTGATTGCGCAGTAATTTAACTCAGATATGACATCGTAAATTCCGGACGTATTACACCTGCTGTTAATGAAATCAAACTATCAAAAACTGTATTGGATACGTAATTACCATTGATGTTCATACTACATGTAGATCTATCCATAGCAGATGGACCTTAACGATGTACGCATTAGGCCTAAGTGAGATACACCGTTGTCTTGAGGAACTATTTTAAATGCATGAATTCGCGCATTAAAACATGGTAACACTATTTAGATATCCGAACCATGGGGATGTCCAACAATCTCTTCCGCGGATGCAGTTGGTTCTGTAGGCCCTATCTTTGGGTCACTTCCTAGAACACCGGAATTTATGTTGGGTTCTCGACATCTTTATTCGTTGTATTCGATAAACTGATGACAAATCAGAATGCATAATTGCATGACATAAACTACGCCAGTCCCTTGTCTTTTGCAAACACATTGACGTAGCAGTATTCTGATTGCATTAATTCTGATACCCCAGCTGTCGTCTTACCAATACCAGCAATAATTTCGACAATATTTCATTTAAAAGCAATGAATTTCAGCCAGTCCGCTGTCATAATATCAGCTTATTTGAAAATTCATGCCATTGACACCATGTCGAAACTGTCTGACGTGATAGGTCTTTAGCTCACTTGAGAACGAAGTGCTCGGTATGACCATCAGATCTCAGCAGATGCCAAAAATGGGCCGGATCGTGTTTCAAACACCAGAGTTATTGTCCTTTGTTTGTGAAAAAAATATGAAACAAAAGACATTATTCAGGATAGAGACTTCATTTTTCATGTTTGTGAGCATAAGATTAAAATTGAAGTCAAATATAAGCAAAATTGGGGAAACACCAGATTTATTGCCGTTTGTTTGTGCAAAAATGCATGCAACAGTGGACATTATTCAGGATAGAGACTTCATTTTTCATCCAATCTTCACCAATCTTGCACAGTTTGTCTATGACCAAAAGATTAGAAGTGTGAACACTCTAGAGGCCACATTTGTATCCCATTCATCATGAAACTTGCTCATAACATTTGTCCGAATGACATTTCGGATGAGTTTGAAACTGGGTGACATGGCGTCAAAAACAGTAATCAGGCCAAATTGAAGAAAAAGCTTGTGAACCATGGAGGCCACATTTACAGTCCAATTATCCTAAAACTTGCTTAGAACATTTTTTCCAATGATATCTCAGATTATTTCAAAACTGGGTCACGTGGGGTCAAAAACTAGGTCACGAGGGCAAATTAAAGTAAAAGCTTGTGAACACTCTAGAAGTCACATATTTTGCCCATCGTCTTGAAAATTTCTCAGAACATTTGTTTTAATTATATCTTGAATACACGACAACGTCTAGTTCTCAAGTACAGTGATACGTTTTTATTTTGTTTCCATTATTTCTAATGTCCCCTGTTACATTGTCGTTTAAAAACTACCGGTGATATTTTAGACAATATTTCCTCTGCAAACAATGCATAACAGCAATTCTGCTATTTCATAAAATAGGCTTAATGGAGATTACATGCCACGATTGTTCAATAAAACAGTAGGTTGATAATAGCGTTTCTCATCGTCTTTATGTCGGGGTGAAAAAAAATCGTTGCATTGAATGTCTGTAATGATAATCATGCAGGCATTCTTGCTTTATATAAAACCTTTTAGTCAATAAAATGATCAATACTATCAAAAATACTATCAATTAAACGCATTTGCAAACGGCATAAAATCATAAGCATTGTATTTGCGGGGACTAACAGGCATTTTAGATAGTATAATGGTCGCGCAAGCATTTATGTAGAACTGACATCCTGTTATCCATAATATTATTCTATTGTCCATCGAAACTCAGTTAATTTATTTTCAAGCATCATACTCGTTTATCCGTTTATAATAACAGTGCATTGCCAGTGTGTTCCATGTTTCCAGATGTCTGCCGAAGCCCCCTTACACATGTACCGGTCGCTTTGCCGCCGTGCCATGTACGCATGTACTTTCCAGGAGATGTATGCCGAAGCCCACATATCCGGTCTCTTCCCTTATAAGGCGAAAACGAAACAAAACAATCATAATGACTTAACGCACTCACTTACTAAAGTAACGAAAAAGCATGCATGCTGGATATTGAATTAACTGTCTAGAATTGTTCTTTTGAAAGACCTTTTTAGCTGTTCACACATTGGCTTCCAATAGTAACAATTAATTCCATTAATTTAAAGTCGTTGATACATTGCTTGCACAAAATCGATTAATTAAAACATAACACAACACACACAGAACTAAATGTGTTTGTGTTTGTTTACAAATTGTATTTTATGAAAAAAGTATTTATCTAAAATACTGGTAACCATATCACAGTCGTTTCAATAATAAAATCCAGATATACGTTACATTTGTGCACACAATTTTACTGGGTAAATGAACAACGTTGTTATTAGTACAATAAAACACAATCCATAAAGTCTGGTCGAGATTCAATTTGTATCTCAAACAGCAGCACATCATTTTATTTCTCATGAATTTTTTTCCATTTTATTGCACGTCTGTTGACGGTTGTTTGCAAATATATTCTTTTTTTTAAAGTAAAATACTCAGATTGCGTCTTTAACGCTGGCAAATCGCTGACAAATCGAAATATTCGTTAAAATACCATTTATAATCATACGAAAGTTTTAATGCCCAGTGTGCCTTTGAAAATTTGGTTTTAGCAAAGTGTTACTGGTATTATATATATCAGAAATGGAAAGTAATTATGATGTAATTTTTGTTTCCTTCATGTTACTCTTTGCAACAGTGACGTGTATTCAAAATAATAATTTTCTCCAGTCAAAGTACGAGTATTTTTGTTAACATCAAATTTACACACGAGGTGCAAGAACTTTAAACTTTCGACATTTGTAGCATGAACTCTTTTGTATGTTGCCATGGAAGAAATCACGTGGTTCCAAAAATGCACGGCTGCATAACTTTCTAGACACGTGTACCGTCCCTTGTGAATTATTTCAGGTCAGCAGTCACGTACACGTCTTCATTTAAGTATGAACATTAATTCAACTCGGTGTGAATTGCAGTTGCGGTTACTAGGGGTGTTACGATATTAGAAATCCATATCGCGATATATTGTGACATTTTTTAACATATCACAATATTTATTGCAATATATTTCGACATTTGAATTTATGTATTTAATAAGCTTAAAACTGATAAAATCACAATGAACAGCGCAATATTTTATAGGACGTGCTTTTTATCTTTTTATTTTCACCGATGTTGATGACAGGCGCAACAATAGCAACATTTAAACAGCAAATAGAAAAGCAAACCAATCATGAGCAACACTCTCAAACTGCCTAACATAAATGGAATATTAGTTGTGACCGGTACAGTCTATAATGGTCTGGCTTTTGACATTCACCCCTACAAAACTAATAACTTTACAAAATGATACTGGCTTTCAATGGTTTATTACTGACAATAAGCGTGTTTAACGCAGTCAAAAGTTTTGTAATCAATGTAATAATAATAGGAAAAAAACACAAAACTGTAAAAATACCACGTAAATAATGCAATATATCCATATAGACATTCATATTGCGATATTTTATTGCAGAATCAAATATTGCAATATACCGATATATTGTAACACCCTTAGGTGCAGTCGCGTTTATTCTCAGAGTTTGAAATCAATTCCGTCTACCAGCTTAATGTAATGAAGTTGGTAATCAAAGGGATGGCTTTGCAGTGAATGCTTCATGACAAACGTGTTTGACGCAGCAAATGATTCAATCAGACAATTCATGTAGATTAAATATAAAAACCTAGATGCTTATATTGCCGAGTTAATTGAAAGAACATGGTTCTTATGTACTTAACATATTCTTTAAAGCTTCCATGAACATATCTATGTTAGTATTCTATCCCGGCAAGCCAGCGATCATTTGTCATCTGTTCGTTCGACTTCATCAGCGAACACGAACACGAAACGGTGCAAACTAAGAGTTTCTTGCAACACGCTTAGATTACTGATTGCGCAGTAATTTAACTCAGATATGACATCGTAAATTCCGGACGTATTACACCTGCTGTTAATGAAATCAAACTATCAAAAACTGTATTGGATACGTAATTACCATTGATGTTCATACTACATGTAGATCTATCCATAGCAGATGGACCTTAACGATGTACGCATTAGGCCTAAGTGAGATACACCGTTGTCTTGAGGAACTATTTTAAATGCATGAATTCGCGCATTAAAACATGGTAACACTATTTAGATATCCGAACCATGGGGATGTCCAACAATCTCTTCCGCGGATGCAGTTGGTTCTGTAGGCCCTATCTTTGGGTCACTTCCTAGAACACCGGAATTTATGTTGGGTTCTCGACATCTTTATTCGTTGTATTCGATAAACTGATGACAAATCAGAATGCATAATTGCATGACATAAACTACGCCAGTCCCTTGTCTTTTGCAAACACATTGACGTAGCAGTATTCTGATTGCATTAATTCTGATACCCCAGCTGTCGTCTTACCAATACCAGCAATAATTTCGACAATATTTCATTTAAAAGCAATGAATTTCAGCCAGTCCGCTGTCATAATATCAGCTTATTTGAAAATTCATGCCATTGACACCATGTCGAAACTGTCTGACGTGATAGGTCTTTAGCTCACTTGAGAACGAAGTGCTCGGTATGACCATCAGATCTCAGCAGATGCCAAAAATGGGCCGGATCGTGTTTCAAACACCAGAGTTATTGTCCTTTGTTTGTGAAAAAAATATGAAACAATGGACATTATTCAGGATAGAGACTTCATTTTTCATGTTTGTGAGCATAAGATTAAAATTGAAGTCAAATATAAGCAAAATTGGGGAAACACCAGATTTATTGCCGTTTGTTTGTGCAAAAATGCATGCAACAGTGGACATTATTCAGGATAGAGACTTCATTTTTCATCCAATCTTCACCAATCTTGCACAGTTTGTCTATGACCAAAAGATTGTGAACACTCTAGAGGCCACATTTGTATCCCATTCATCATGAAACTTGCTCATAACATTTGTCCGAATGACATTTCGGATGAGTTTGAAACTGGGTGACATGGCGTCAAAAACAGTAATCAGGCCAAATTGAAGAAAAAGCTTGTGAACCATGGAGGCCACATTTACAGTCCAATTATCCTAAAACTTGCTTAGAACATTTTTTCCAATGATATCTCAGATTATTTCAAAACTGGGTCACGTGGGGTCAAAAACTAGGTCACGAGGGCAAATTAAAGTAAAAGCTTGTGAACACTCTAGAAGTCACATATTTTGCCCATCGTCTTGAAAATTTCTCAGAACATTTGTTTTAATTATATCTTGAATACACGACAACGTCTAGTTCTCAAGTACAGTGATACGTTTTTATTTTGTTTCCATTATTTCTAATGTCCCCTGTTACATTGTCGTTTAAAAACTACCGGTGATATTTTAGACGATATTTCCTCTGCAAACAATGCATAACAGCAATTCTGCTATTTCATAAAATAGGCTTAATGGAGATTACATGCCACGATTGTTCAATAAAACAGTAGCTTGATAATAGCGTTTCTCATCGTCTTTATGTCGGGGTGAAAAAAAATCGTTGCATTGAATGTCTGTAATGATAATCATGCAGGCATTCTTGCTTTATATAAAACCTTTTAGTCAATAAAATGATCAATACTATCAAAAATACTATCAATTAAACGCATTTGCAAACGGCATGAATTAAATAAAATCATAAGCATTGTATTTGCGGGGACTAACAGGCATTTTAGATAGTATAATGGCCGCGCAAGCATTTATGTAGAACTGACATCCTTTTTATCCATAATATTATTCTATTGTCCATCGAAACTCACAGTTAATTTATTTTCAAGCATCTTACTCGTTTGTCCGTTTATAATAACAGTGCATTGCCAGTGTGTTCCATGTTTCCAGATGTCTGCCGAAGCCCCCTTACACATGTACCGGTCGCTTTGCCGCCGTGCCATGTACGCATGTACTTTCCAGGAGATGTATGCCGAAGCCCACATATCCGGTCTCTTCCCTTATAAGGCGAAAACGAAACAAAACAATCATAATGACTTAACTAAAGTAATGAAAAAGCATGCATGCTGGATATTGAATTAACTGTCTAGAATTGTTCTTTTGAAAGACCTTTTTAGCTGTTCACACATTGGCTTCCAATAGTAACAATTAATTCCATTAATTTAAAGTCGTTGATACATTGCTTGCACAAAATCGATTAATTAAAACATAACACAACACACACAGAACTAAATGTGTTTGTGTTTGTTTACAAATTGCATTTTATGAAAAAAGTATTTATCTAAAATACTGGTAACCATATCACAGTCGTTTCAATAATAAAATCCAGATATACGTTAAATTTGTGCACACAATTTACTGGGTAAATGAACAACGTTGTTATTAGTACAATAAAACACAATCCATAAAGTCTGGTCGAGATTCAATTTGTATCTCAAACAGCAGCACATCATTTTATTTCTCATGAATTTTTTTCCATTTTATTGCACGTCTGTTGACGGTTGTTTGCAAATATATTCTTTTTTTTAAAGTAAAATACTCAGATTGCGTCTTTAACGCTGGCAAATCGCTGACAAATCGAAATATTCGTTAAAATACCATTTATAATCATACGAAAGTTTTAATGCCCAGTGTGCCTTTGAAAATTTGGTTTTAGCAAAGTGTTACTGGTATTATATATATCAGAAATGGAAAGTAATTATGATGTAATTTTTGTTTCCTTCATGTTACTCTTTGCAACAGTGACGTGTATTCAAAATAATAATTTTCTCCAGTCAAAGTACGAGTATTTTTGTTAACATCAAATTTACACACGAGGTGCAAGAACTTTAAACTTTCGACATTTGTAGCATGAACTCTTTTGTATGTTGCCATGGAAGAAATCACGTGGTTCCAAAAATGCACGGCTGCATAACTTTCTAGACACGTGTACCGTCCCTTGTGAATTATTTCAGGTCAGCAGTCACGTACACGTCTTCATTTAAGTATGAACATTAATTCAACTCGGTGTGAATTGCAGTTGCGGTTACTAGGGGTGTTACGATATTAGAAATCCATATCGCGATATATTGTGACATTTTTTAACATATCACAATATTTATTGCAATATATTGCGACATTTGAATTTATGTATTTAATAAGCTTAAAACTGATAAAATCACAATGAACAGCGCAATATTTTATAGGACGTGCTTTTTATCTTTTTATTTTCACCGATGTTGATGACAGGCGCAACAATAGCAACATTTAAACAGCAAATAGAAAAGCAAAGCAATCATGAGCAACACTCTCAAACTGCCTAACATAAATGGAATATTAGTTGTGACCGGTACAGTCTATAATGGTCTGGCTTTTGACATTCACCCCTACAAAACTAATAACTTTACAAAATGATACTGGCTTTCAATGGTTTATTACTGACAATAAGCGTGTTTAACGCAGTCAAAAGTTTTGTAATCAATGTAATAATAATAGGAAAAAAACACAAAACTGTAAAAAGACCACGTAAATAATGCAATATATCCATATAGACATTCATATTGCGATATTTTATTGCAGAATCAAATATTGCAATATACCGATATATTGTAACACCCTTAGGTGCAGTCGCGTTTATTCTCAGAGTTTGAAATCAATTCCGTCTACCAGCTTAATGTAATGAAGTTGGTAATCAAAGGGATGGCTTTGCAGTGAATGCTTCATGACAAACGTGTTTGACGCAGCAAATGATTCAATCAGACAATTCATGTAGATTAAATATAAAAACCTAGATGCTTATATTGCCGAGTTAATTGAAAGAACATGGTTCTTATGTACTTAACATATTCTTTAAAGCTTCCATGAACATATCTATGTTAGTATTCTATCCCGGCAAGCCAGCGATCATTTGTCATCTGTTCGTACGACTTCATCAGCGAACACGAACACGAAACGGTGCAAACTAAGAGTTTCTTGCAACACGCTTAGATTACTGATTGCGCAGTAATTAACTCAGATATGACATCGTAAATTCCAGACGTATTACACCTGCTGTTAATGAAATCAAAGTATCAAAAACTGTATTGGATACGTAATAACCATTGATGTTCATACTACATGTAGATCTATCCATAGCAGATTGACCTTAACGATGTACGCATTAGGCCAAAGTGAGATGCACCGTTGTCTTGAGGAACTATTTTAAATGCATGAATTCGCGCATTAAAACATGGTAACACTATTTAGATATCCGAACCATGGGGATGTCCAACAATCTCTTCCGCGGATGCAGTTGGTTCTGTAGGCCCTATCTTTGGGTCACTTCCTAGAACACCGGAATTTATGTTGGGTTCTCGACATCTTTATTCGTTGTATTCGATAAACTGATGACAAATCAGAATGCATAATTGCATGACATAAACTACGCCAGTCCCTTGTCTTTTGCAAACACATTGACGTAGCAGTATTCTGATTGCATTAATTCTGATACCCCAGCTGTCGTCTTACCAATACCAGCAATAATTTCGACAATATTTCATTTAAAAGCAATGAATTTCAGCCAGTCCGCTGTCATAATATCAGCTTATTTGAAAATTCATGCCATTGACACCATGTCGAAACTGTCTGACGTGATAGGTCTTTAGCTCACTTGAGAACGAAGTGCTCGTTATGACCATCAGATCTCAGCAGATGCCAAAAATGGGCCGGATCGTGTTTCAAACACCAGAGTTATTGTCCTTTGTTTGTGAAAAAAATATGAAACAAAAGACATTATTCAGGATAGAGACTTCATTTTTCATGTTTGTGAGCATAAGATTAAAATTGAAGTCAAATATAAGTAAAATTGGGGAACACCAGATTTATTGCCGTTTGTTTGTGCAAAAATGCATGCAACAGTGGACATTATTCAGGATAGAGACTTCATTTTTCATCCAATCTTCACCAATCTTGCACAGTTTGTCTATGACCAAAAGATTAGAAGTGTGAACACTCTAGAGGCCACATTTGTATCCCATTCATCATGAAACTTGCTCACAACATTTGTCCGAGTGACATTTCGGATGAGTTTGAAACTGGGTGACATGGCATCAAAAACAGTTATCAGGCCAAATTGAAGAAAAAGCTTGTGAACCATGGAGGCCACATTTACAGTCCAATTATCCTAAAACTTGCTTAGAACATTTTTTCCAATGATATCTCAGATTATTTCAAAACTGGGTCACGTGGGGTCAAAAACTAGGTCACGAGGGCAAATTAAAGTAAAAGCTTGTGAACACTCTAGAAGTCACATATTTTGCCCATCTTCTTGAAAATTTCTCAGAACATTTGTTTTAATTATATCTTGAATACACGACAACGTCTAGTTCTCAAGTACAGTGATACGTTTTTATTTTGTTTCCATTATTTCTAATGTCCCCTGTTACATTGTCGTTTAAAAACTACCGGTGATATTTTAGACGATATTTCCTCTGCAAACAATGCATAACAGCAATTCTGCTATTTCATAAAATAGGCTTAATGGAGATTACATGCCACGATTGTTCAATAAAACAGTAGCTTGATAATAGCGTTTCTCATCGTCTTTATGTCGGGGTGAAAAAAAATCGTTGCATTGAATGTCTGTAATGATAATCATGCAGGCATTCTTGCTTTATATAAAACCTTTTAGTCAATAAAATGATCAATACTATCAAAAATACTATCTATTAAACGCATTTGCAAACGGCATGAATTAAATAAAATCATAAGCATTGTATTTGCGGGGACTAACAGGCATTTTAGATAGTATAATGGCCGCGCAAGCATTTATGTAGAACTGACATCCTGTTATCCATAATATTATTCTATTGTCCATCGAAACTCACAGTTAATTTATTTTCAAGCATCATACTCGTTTATCCGTTTATAATAACAGTGCATTGCCAGTGTGTTCCATGTTTCCAGATGTCTGCCGAAGCCCCCTTACACATGTACCGGTCGCTTTGCCGCCGTGCCATGTACGCATGTACTTTCCAGGAGATGTATGCCGAAGCCCACATATCCGGTCTCTTCCCTTATAAGGCGAAAACGAAACAAAACAATCATAATGACTTAACTAAAGTAATGAAAAAGCATGCATGCTGGATATTGAATTAACTGTCTAGAATTGTTCTTTTGAAAGACCTTTTTAGCTGTTCACACATTGGCTTCCAATAGTAACAATTAATTCCATTAATTTAAAGTCGTTGATACATTGCTTGCACAAAATCGATTAATTAAAACATAACACAACACACACAGAACTAAATGTGTTTGTGTTTGTTTACAAATTGCATTTTATGAAAAAAGTATTTATCTAAAATACTGGTAACCATATCACAGTCGTTTCAATAATAAAATCCAGATATACGTTAAATTTGTGCACACAATTTTACTGGGTAAATGAACAACGTTGTTATTAGTACAATAAAACACAATCCATAAAGTCTGGTCGAGATTCAATTTGTATCTCAAACAGCAGCACATCATTTTATTTCTCATGAATTTTTTTCCATTTTATTGCACGTCTGTTGACGGTTGTTTGCAAATATATTCTTTTTTTTAAAGTAAAATACTCAGATTGCGTCTTTAACGCTGGCAAATCGCTGACAAATCGAAATATTCGTTAAAATACCATTTATAATCATACGAAAGTTTTAATGCCCAGTGTGCCTTTGAAAATTTGGTTTTAGCAAAGTGTTACTGGTATTATATATATCAGAAATGGAAAGTAATTATGATGTAATTTTTGTTTCCTTCATGTTACTCTTTGCAACAGTGACGTGTATTCAAAATAATAATTTTCTCCAGTCAAAGTACGAGTATTTTTGTTAACATCAAATTTACACACGAGGTGCAAGAACTTTAAACTTTCGACATTTGTAGCATGAACTCTTTTGTATGTTGCCATGGAAGAAATCACGTGGTTCCAAAAATGCACGGCTGCATAACTTTCTAGACACGTGTACCGTCCCTTGTGAATTATTTCAGGTCAGCAGTCACGTACACGTCTTCATTTAAGTATGAACATTAATTCAACTCGGTGTGAATTGCAGTTGCGGTTACTAGGGGTGTTACGATATTAGAAATCCATATCGCGATATATTGTGACATTTTTTAACATATCACAATATTTATTGCAATATATTGCGACCTTTGAATTTATGTATTTAATAAGCTTAAAACTGATAAAATCACAATGAACAGCGCAATATTTTATAGGACGTGCTTTTTATCTTTTTATTTTCACCGATGTTGATGACAGGCGCAACAATAGCAACATTTAAACAGCAAATAGAAAAGCAAACCAATCATGAGCAACACTCTCAAACTGCCTAACATAAATGGAATATTAGTTGTGACCGGTACAGTCTATAATGGTCTGGCTTTTGACATTCACCCCTACAAAACTAATAACTTTACAAAATGATACTGGCTTTCAATGGTTTATTACTGACAATAAGCGTGTTTAACGCAGTCAAAAGTTTTGTAATCAATGTAATAATAATAGGAAAAAAACACAAAACTGTAAAAAGACCACGTAAATAATGCAATATATCCATATAGATATTCATATTGCGATATTTTATTGCAGAATCAAATATTGCAATATATCGATATATTGTAACACCCTTAGGTGCAGTCGCGTTTATTCTCAGAGTTTGAAATCAATTCCGTCTACCAGCTTAATTTAATGAAGTTGGTAATCAAAGGGATGGCTTTGCAGTGAATGCTTCATGACAAACGTGTTTGACGCAGCAAATGATTCAATCAGACAATTCATGTAGATTAAATATAAAAACCTAGATGCTTATATTGCCGAGTTAATTGAAAGAACATGGTTCTTATGTACTTAACATATTCTTTAAAGCTTCCATGAACATATCTATGTTAGTATTCTATCCCGGCAAGCCAGCGATCATTTGTCATCTGTTCGTACGACTTCATCAGCGAACACGAACACGAAACGGTGCAAACTAAGAGTTTCTTGAATCACGCTTAGATTACTGATTGCGCAGTAATTAACTCAGATATGACATCGTAAATTCCAGACGTATTACACCTGCTGTTAATGAAATCAAACTATCAAAAACTGTATTGGATACGTAATAACCATTGATGTTCATACTACATGTAGATCTATCCATAGCAGATTGACCTTAACGATGTACGCATTAGGCCTAAGTGAGATACACCGTTGTCTTGAGGAACTATTTTAAATGCATGAATTCGCGCATTAAAACATGGTAACACTATTTAGATATCCGAACCATGGGGATGTCCAACAATCTCTTCCGCGGATGCAGTTGGTTCTGTAGGCCCTATCTTTGGGTCACTTCCTAGAACACCGGAATTTATGTTGGGTTCTCGACATCTTTATTCGTTGTATTCGATAAACTGATGACAAATCAGAATGCATAATTGCATGACATAAACTACGCCAGTCCCTTGTCTTTTGCAAACACATTGACGTAGCAGTATTCTGATTGCATTAATTCTGATACCCCAGCTGTCGTCTTACCAATACCAGCAATAATTTCGACAATATTTCATTTAAAAGCAATGAATTTCAGCCAGTCCGCTGTCATAATATCAGCTTATTTGAAAATTCATGCCATTGACACCATGTCGAAACTGTCTGACGTGATAGGTCTTTAGCTCACTTGAGAACGAAGTGCTCGTTATGACCATCAGATCTCAGCAGATGCCAAAAATGGGCCGGATCGTGTTTCAAACACCAGAGTTATTGTCCTTTGTTTGTGAAAAAAATATGAAACAATGGACATTATTCAGGATAGAGACTTCATTTTTCATGTTTGTGAGCATAAGATTAAAATTGAAGTCAAATATAAGCAAAATTGGGGAACACCAGATTTATTGCCGTTTGTTTGTGCAAAAATGCATGCAACAGTGGACATTATTCAGGATAGAGACTTCATTTTTCATCCAATCTTCACCAATCTTGCACAGTTTGTCTATGACCAAAAGATTAGAAGTGTGAACACTCTAGAGGCCACATTTGTATCCCATTCATCATGAAACTTGCTCATAACATTTGTCCGAATGACATTTCGGATGAGTTTGAAACTGGGTGACATGGCATCAAAAACAGTAATCAGGCCAAATTGAAGAAAAAGCTTGTGAACCATGGAGGCCACATTTACAGTCCAATTATCCTAAAACTTGCTTAGAACATTTTTTCCAATGATATCTCAGATTATTTCAAAACTGGGTCACGTGGGGTCAAAAACTAGGTCACGAGGGCAAATTAAAGTAAAAGCTTGTGAACACTCTAGAAGTCACATATTTTGCCCATCTTCTTGAAAATTTCTCAGAACATTTGTTTTAATTATATCTTGAATACACGACAACGTCTAGTTCTCAAGTACAGTGATACGTTTTTATTTTGTTTCCATTATTTCTAATGTCCCCTGTTACATTGTCGTTTAAAAACTACCGGTGATATTTTAGACGATATTTCCTCTGCAAACAATGCATAACAGCAATTCTGCTATTTCATAAAATAGGCTTAATGGAGATTACATGCCACGATTGTTCAATAAAACAGTAGCTTGATAATAGCGTTTCTCATCGTCTTTATATCGGGGTCAAAAAAAAATCGTTGCATTGAATGTCTGTAATGATAATCATGCAGGCATTCTTGCTTTATATAAAACCTTTTAGTCAATAAAATGATCAATACTATCAAAAATACTATCAATTAAACGCATTTGCAAACGGCATGAATTAAATAAAATCATAAGCATTGTATTTGCGGGGACTAACAAGCAGTTTAGATAGTATAATGGCCGCGCAAGCATTTATGTAGAACTGACATCCTTTTATCCATAATATTATTCTATTGTCCATCGAAACTCACAGTTAATTTATTTTCAAGCATCATACTCGTTTATCCGTTTATAATAACAGTGCATTGCCAGTGTGTTCCATGTTTCCAGATGTCTGCCGAAGCCCCCTTACACATGTACCGGTCGCTTTGCCTCTGTGCCATGTACGCATGTACTTTCCAGGAGATGTATGCCGAAGCCCACATATCCGGTCTCTTCCCTTATAAGGCGAAAACGAAACAAAACAATCATAATGACTTAACGCACTCACTTACTAAAGTAACGAAAAAGCATGCATGCTGGATATTGAATTAACTGTCTAGAATTGTTCTTTTGAAAGACCTTTTTAGCTGTTCACACATTGGCTTCCAATAGTAACAATTAATTCCATTAATTTAAAGTCGTTGATACATTGCTTGCACAAAATCGATTAATTAAAACATAACACAACACACACAGAACTTAATGTGTTTGTGTTTGTTTACAAATTGCATTTTATGAAAAAAGTATTTATCTAAAATACTGGTAACCATATCACAGTCGTTTCAATAATAATCCAGATATACGTTAAATTTGTGCACACAATTTTACTGGGTAAATGAACAACGTTGTTATTAGTACAATAAAACACAATCCATAAAGTCTGGTCGAGATTCAATTTGTATCTCAAACAGCCGCACATCATTTTATTTCTCATGAATTTTTTTCCATTTTATTGCACGTCTGTTGACGGTCGTTTGCAAATATATTCTTTTTTTTAAAGTAAAATACTCAGATTGCGTCTTTAACGCTGGCAAATCGCTGACAAATCGAAATATTCGTTAAAATACCATTTATAATCATACGAAAGTTTTAATGCCCAGAGTGCCTTTGAAAATTTGGTTTTAGCAAAGTGTTACTGGTATTATATCAGAAATGGAAAGTAATTATGATGTAATTTTTGTTTCCTTCATGTTACTCTTTGCAACAGTGACGTGTATTCCAAATAATAATTTTCTCCAGTCAAAGTACGAGTATTTTTGTTAACATCAAATTTACACACGAGGTGCAAGAACTTTAAACTTTGTACCATGAACTCTTTTGTATGTTGCCATGGAAGAAATCACGTGGTTCCAAAAATGCACGGCTGCATAACTTTCTAGACACGTGTACCGTCCCTTGTGAATTATTTCAGGTCAGCAGTCACGTACACGTCTTCATTTAAGTATGAACATTAATTAAACTCGGTGTGAATTGCAGTTGCGGTTACTAGGGGTGTTACGATATTAGAAATCCATATCGCGATATATTGTGACATTTTTTAACATATCACAATATTTATTGCAATATATTGCGACCTTTGAATTTATGTATTTAATAAGCTTAAAACTGATAAAATCACAATGAACAGCGCAATATTTTATAGGACGTGCTTTTTATCTTTTTATTTTCACCGATGTTGATGACAGGCGCAACAATAGCAACATTTAAACAGCAAATAGAAAAGCAAAGCAATCATGAGCAACACTCTCAAACTGCCTAACATAAATGGAATATTAGTTGTGACCGGTACAGTCTATAATGGTCTGGCTTTTGACATTCACCCCTACAAAACTAATAACTTTACAAAATGATACTGGCTTTCAATGGTTTATTACTGACAATAAGCGTGTTTAACGCAGTCAAAAGTTTTGTAATCAATGTAATAATAATAGGAAAAAAACAAAAAACTGTAAAAAGACCACGTAAATAATGCAATATATCCATATAGACATTCATATTGCGATATTTTATTGCAGAATCAAATATTGCAATATACCGATATATTGTAACACCCTTAGGTGCAGTCGCGTTTATTCTCAGAGTTTGAAATCAATTCCGTCTACCAGCTTAATGTAATGAAGTTGGTAATCAAAGGGATGGCTTTGCAGTGAATGCTTCATGACAAACGTGTTTGACGCAGCAAATGATTCAATCAGACAATTCATGTAGATTAAATATAAAAACCTAGATGCTTATATTGCCGAGTTAATTGAAAGAACATGGTTCTTATGTACTTAACATATTCTTTAAAGCTTCCATGAACATATCTATGTTAGTATTCTATCCCGGCAAGCCAGCGATCATTTGTCATCTGTTCGTACGACTTCATCAGCGAACACGAACACGAAACGGTGCAAACTAAGAGTTTCTTGCAACACGCTTAGATTACTGATTGCGCAGTAATTAACTCAGATATGACATCGTAAATTCCAGACGTATTACACCTGCTGTTAATGAAATCAAACTATCAAAAACTGTATTGGATACGTAATAACCATTGATGTTCATACTTCATGTAGATCTCTCCATAGCAGATTGACCTTAACGATGTACGCATTAGGCCTAAGTGAGATACACCGTTGTCTTGAGGAACTATTTTAAATGCATGAATTCGCGCATTAAAACATGGTAACACTATTTAGATATCCGAACCATGGGGATGTCCAACAATCTCTTCCGCGGATGCAGTTGGTTCTGTAGGCCCTATCTTTGGGTCACTTCCTAGAACACCGGAATTTATGTTGGGTTCTCGACATCTTTATTCGTTGTATTCGATAAACTGATGACAAATCAGAATGCATAATTGCATGACATAAACTACGCCAGTCCCTTGTCTTTTGCAAACACATTGACGTAGCAGTATTCTGATTACATTAATTCTGATACCCCAGCTGTCGTCTTAGCAATACCAGCAATAATTTCGACAATATTTCATTTAAAAGCAATGAATTTCAGCCAGTCCGCTGTCATAATATCAGCTTATTTGAAAATTCATGCCATTGACACCATGTCGAAACTGTCTGACGTGATAGGTCTTTAGCTCACTTGAGAACGAAGTGCTCGGTATGACCATCAGATCTCAGCAGATGCCAAAAATGGGCCGGATCGTGTTTCAAACACCAGAGTTATTGTCCTTTGTTTGTGAAAATAATATGAAACAATGGACATTATTCATGATAGAGACTTCATTTTTCATGTTTGTGAGCATAAGATTAAAATTGAAGTCAAATATAAGCAAAATTGGGGAAACACCAGATTTATTGCCCTTTGTTTGTGCAAAAATGCATGCAACAATGGACATTATTCAGGATAGAGACTTCATTTTTCATCCAATCTTCACCAATCTTGCACAGTTTGTCTATGACAAAAAGATTAGAAGTGTGAACACTCTAGAGGCCACATTTGTATCCCATTCATCATGAAACTTGCTCATAACATTTGTCCGAATGACATTTCGGATGAGTTTGAAACTGGGTGACATGGCATCAAAAACAGTAATCAGGCCAAATTGAAGAAAAAGCTTGTGAACCATGGAGGCCACATTTACAGTCCAATTATCCTAAAACTTGCTTAGAACATTTTTTCCAATGATATCTCAGATTATTTCAAAACTGGGTCACGTGGGGTCAAAAACTAGGTCACGAGGGCAAATTAAAGTAAAATCTTGTGAACACTCTAGAAGTCACATAATTTGCCCATTTTCTTGAAAATTTCTCAGAACATTTGTTTTAATTATATCTTGAATACACGACAACGTCTAGTTCTCAAGTACAGTGATACGTTTTTATTTTGTTTCCATTATTTCTAATGTCCCCTGTTACATTGTCGTTTAAAAACTACCGGTGATATTTTAGACGATATTTCCTCTGCAAACAATGCATAACAGCAATTCTGCTATTTCATAAAATAGGCTTAATGGAGATTACATGCCACGATTGTTCAATAAAACAGTAGCTTGATAATAGCGTTTCTCATCGTCTTTATGTCGGGGGTGAAAAAAAATCGTTGCATTGAATGTCTGTAATGATAATCATGCAGGCATTCTTGCTTTATATAAAACCTTTTAGTCAATAAAATGATCAATACTATCAAAAATACTATCAATTAAACGCATTTGCAAACGGCATGAATTAAATAAAATCATAAGCATTGTATTTGCGGGGACTAACAGGCATTTTAGAGAGTATAATGGCCGCGCAAGCATTTATGTAGAACTGACATCCTGTTATCCATAATATTATTCTATTGTCCATCGAAACTCACAGTTAATTTATTTTCAAGCATCATACTCGTTTATCCGTTTATAATAACAGTGCATTGCCAGTGTGTTCCATGTTTCCAGATGTCTGCCGAAGCCCCCTTACACATGTACCGGTCGCTTTGCCTCTGTGCCATGTACGCATGTACTTTCCAGGAGATGTATGCCGAAGCCCACATATCCGGTCTCTTCCCTTATAAGGCGAAAACGAAACAAAACAATCATAATGACTTAACGCACTCACTTACTAAAGTAACGAAAAAGCATGCATGCTGGATATTGAATTAACTGTCTAGAATTGGTCTCTTGAAAGACCTTTTTAGCTGTTCACACATTGGCTTCCAATAGTAACAATTAATTCCATTAATTTAAAGTCGTTGATACATTGCTTGCACAAAATCGATTAATTAAAACATAACACAACACACACAGAACTAAATGTGTTTGTGTTTGTTTACAAATTGCATTTTATGAAAAAAGTATTTATCTAAAATACTGGTAACCATATCACAGTCGTTTCAATAATAAAATCCAGATATACGTTAAATTTGTGCACACAATTTTACTGGGTAAATGAACAACGTTGTTATTAGTACAATAAAACACAATCCATAAAGTCTGGTCGAGATTCAATTTGTATCTCAAACAGCAGCACATCATTTTATTTCTCATGAATTTTTTTCCATTTTATTGCACGTCTGTTGACGGTCGTTTGCAAATATATTCTTTTTTTTAAAGTAAAATACTCAGATTGCGTCTTTAACGCTGGCAAATCGCTGACAAATCGAAATATTCGTTAAAATACCATTTATAATCATACGAAAGTTTAATGCCCAGTATGTTTTTGAAAATTATGTTTTAACAAAGTGTTACTGGTATTATATCAGAAATTGAAAGTAATTATGATGTAATTTTTGTTTCCTTCATGTTATTCTTTGCAACAGTGACGTGTATTCAAAATAATAATTTTCTCCAGTCAAAGTACGAGTATTTTTGTTAACATCAAATTTACACACGAGGTGCAAGAACTTTAAACATTCGACATTTGTAGCATGAACTCTTTTGTATGTTGCCATGGAAGAAATCACGTGGTTCCAAAAATGCACGGCTGCATAACTTTCTAGACACGTGTACCGTCCCTTGTGAATTATTTCAGGTCAGCAGTCACGTACACGTCTTCATTTAAGTATGAACATTAATTAAACTCGGTGTGAATTGCAGTTGCGGTTACTAGGGGTGTTACGATATTAGAAATCCATATCGCGATATATTATGACATTTTTTAACATATCACAATATTTATTGCAATATTTTGCGACCTTTGAATTTATGTATGTAATAAGCTTAAAACTGATAAAATTACAATGAACAGCGCAATATTTTATAGGACGTGCTTTTTATCTTTTTATTTTCACCGATGTTGATGACAGGCGCAACAATAGCAACATTTAAACAGCAAATAGAAAAGCAAACCAATCATGAGCAACACTCTCAAATTGCCTAACATAAATGGAATATTAGTTGTGACCGGTACAGTCTATAATGGTCTGGCTTTTGACATTCACCCCTACAAAACTAATAACTTTACAAAATGATACTGGCTTTCAATGGTTTATTACTGACAATAAGCGTGTTTAACGCAGTCAAAAGTTTTGTAATCAATGTAATAATAATAGGAAAAAAACACAAAACTGTAAAAAGACCACGTAAATAATGCAATATATCCATATAGACATTCATATTGCGATATTTTATTGCAGAATCAAATATTGCAATATACCGATATATTGTAACACCCTTAGGTGCAGTCGCGTTTATTCTCAGAGTTTGAAATCAATTCCGTCTACCAGCTTAATGTAATGAAGTTGGTAATCAAAGGGATGGCTTTGCAGTGAATGCTTCATGACAAACGTGTTTGACGCAGCAAATGATTCAATCAGACAATTCATGTAGATTAAATATAAAAACCTAGATGCTTATATTGCCGAGTTAATTGAAAGAACATGGTTCTTATGTACTTAACATATTCTTTAAAGCTTCCATGAACATATCTATGTTAGTATTCTATCCCGGCAAGCCAGCGATCATTTGTCATCTGTTCGTACGACTTCATCAGCGAACACGAACACGAAACGGTGCAAACTAAGAGTTTCTTGCAACACGCTTAGATTACTGATTGCGCAGTAATTAACTCAGATATGACATCGTAAATTCCGGACGTATTACACCTGCTGTTAATGAAATCAAACTATCAAAAACTGTATTGGATACGTAATAACCATTGATGTTCATACTACATGTAGATCTATCCATAGCAGATTGACCTTAACGATGTACGCATTAGGCCTAAGTGAGATACACCGTTGTCTTGAGGAACTATTTTAAATGCATGAATTCGCGCATTAAAACATGGTAACACTATTTAGATATCCGAACCATGGGGATGTCCAACAATCTCTTCCGCGGATGCAGTTGGTTCTGTAGGCCCTATCTTTGGGTCACTTCCTAGAACACCGGAATTTATGTTGGGTTCTCGACATCTTTATTCGTTGTATTCGATAAACTGATGACAAATCAGAATGCATAATTGCATGACATAAACTACGCCAGTCCCTTGTCTTTTGCAAACACATTGACGTAGCAGTATTCTGATTACATTAATTCTGATACCCCAGCTGTCGTCTTAGCAATACCAGCAATAATTTCGACAATATTTCATTTAAAAGCAATGAATTTCAGCCAGTCCGCTGTCATAATATCAGCTTATTTGAAAATTCATGCCATTGACACCATGTCGAAACTGTCTGACGTGATAGGTCTTTAGCTCACTTGAGAACGAAGTGCTCGGTATGACCATCAGATCTCAGCAGATGCCAAAAATGGGCCGGATCGTGTTTCAAACACCAGAGTTATTGTCCTTTGTTTGTGAAAAAAATATGAAACAATGGACATTATTCAGGATAGAGACTTCATTTTTCATGTTTGTGAGCATAAGATTAAAATTGAAGTCAAATATAAGCAAAATTGGGGAAACACCAGATTTATTGCCCTTTGTTTGTGCAAAAATGCATGCAACAATGGACATTATACAGGATAGAGACTTCATTTTTCATCCAATCTTCACCAATCTTGCACAGTTTGTCTATGACCAAAAGATTAGAAGTGTGAACACTCTAGAGGCCACATTTGTATCCCATTCATCATGAAACTTGCTCATAACATTTGTCCGAATGACATTTCGGATGAGTTTGAAACTGGGTGACATGGCGTCAAAAACAGTAATCAGGCCAAATTGAAGAAAAAGCTTGTGAACCATGGAGGCCACATTTACAGTCCAATTATCCTAAAACTTGCTTAGAACATTTTTTCAAATGATATCTCAGATTATTTCAAAACTGGGTCACGTGGGGTCAAAAACTAGGTCACGAGGGCAAATTAAAGTAAAAGCTTGTGAACACTCTAGAAGTCACATATTTTGCCCATCTTCTTGAAAATTTCTCAGAACATTTGTTTTAATTATATCTTGAATACACGACAACGTCTAGTTCTCAAGTACAGTGATACGTTTTTATTTTGTTTCCATTATTTCTAATGTCCCCTGTTACATTGTCGTTTAAAAACTACCGGTGATATTTTAGACAATATTTCCTCTGCAAACAATGCATAACAGCAATTCTGCTATTTCATAAAATAGGCTTAATGGAGATTACATGCCACGATTGTTCAATAAAACAGTAGCTTGATAATAGCGTTTCTCATCGTCTTTATGTCGGGGTGAAAAAAAATTGTTGCATTGAATGTCTGTAATGATAATCATGCAGGCATTCTTGCTTTATATAAAACCTTTTAGTCAATAAAATGATCAATACTATCAAAAATACTATCAATTAAACGCATTTGCAAACGGCATGAATTAAATAAAATCATAAGCATTGTATTTTCGGGGACTAACAGGCATTTTAGATAGTATAATGGCCGCGCAAGCATTTATGTAGAACTGACATCCTTTTTATCCATAATATTATTCTATTGTCCATCGAAACTCACAGTTAATTTATTTTCAAGCATCATACTCGTTTATCCGTTTATAATAACAGTGCATTGCCAGTGTGTTCCATGTTTCCAGATGTCTGCCGAAGCCCCCTTACACATGTACCGGTCGCTTTGCCTCTGTGCCATGTACGCATGTACTTTCCAGGAGATGTATGCCGAAGCCCACATATCCGGTCTCTTCCCTTATAAGGCGAAAACGAAACAAAACAATCATAATGACTTAACGCACTCACTTACTAAAGTAACGAAAAAGCATGCATGCTGGATATTGAATTAACTGTCTAGAATTGTTCTTTTGAAAGACCTTTTTAGCTGTTCACACATTGGCTTCCAATAGTAACAATTAATTCCATTAATTTAAAGTCGTTGATACATTGCTTGCACAAAATCGATTAATTAAAACATAACACAACACACACAGAACTAAATGTGTTTCTGTTTGTTTACAAATTGCATTTTATGCAAAAAGTATTTATCTAAAATACTGGTAACCATATCACAGTCGTTTCAATAATAAAATCCAGATATACGTTAAATTTGTGCACACAATTTTACTGGGTAAATGAACAACGTTGTTATTAGTACAATAAAACACAATCCATAAAGTCTGGTCGAGATTCAATTTGTATCTCAAACAGCAGCACATCATTTTATTTCTCATGAATTTTTTTCCATTTTATTGCACGTCTGTTGACGGTCGTTTGCAAATATATTCTTTTTTTTAAAGTAAAATACTCAGATTGCGTCTTTAACGCTGGCAAATCGCTGACAAATCGAAATATTCGTTAAAATACCATTTATAATCATACGAAAGTTTTAATGCCCAGTGTGCCTTTGAAAATTTGGTTTTAGCAAAGTGTTACTGGTATTATATCAGAAATGGAAAGTAATTATGATGTAATTTTTGTTTCCTTCATGTTACTCTTTGCAACAGTGACGTGTATTCAAAATAATAATTTTCTCCAGTCAAAGTACGAGTATTTTTGTTAACATCAAATTTACACACGAGGTGCAAGAACTTTAAACATTCGACATTTGTAGCATGAACTCTTTTGTATGTTGCCATGGAAGAAATCACGTGGTTCCAAAAATGCACGGCTGCATAACTTTCTAGACACGTGTACCGTCCCTTGTGAATTATTTCAGGTCAGCAGTCACGTACACGTCTTCATTTAAGTATGAACATTAATTCAACTCGGTGTGAATTGCAGTTGCGGTTACTAGGGGTGTTACGATATTAGAAATCCATATCGCGATATATTGTGACATTTTTTAACATATCACAATATTTATTGCAATATATTGCGACCTTTGAATTTATGTATTTAATAAGCTTAAAACTGATAAAATCACAATGAACAGCGCAATATTTTATAGGACGTGCTTTTTATCTTTTTATTTTCACCGATGTTGATGACAGGCGCAACAATAGCAACATTTAAACAGCAAATAGAAAATCAAACCAATCATGAGCAACACTCTCAAACTGCCTAACATGAATGGAATATTAGTTGTGACCGGTACAGTCTATAATGGTCTGGCTTTTGACATTCACCCCTACAAAACTAATAACTTTACAAAATGATACTGGCTTTCAATGGTTTATTACTGACAATAAGCGTGTTTAACGCAGTCAAAAGTTTTGTAATCAATGTAATAATAATAGGAAAAAAACACAAAACTGTAAAAAGACCACGTAAATAATGCAATATATCCATATAGACATTCATATTGCGATATTTTATTGCAGAATCAAATATTGCAATAAACCAATATACCGATATATTGTAACACCCTTAGGTGCAGTCGCGTTTATTCTCAGAGTTTGAAATCAATTCCGTCTACCAGCTTAATGTAATGAAGTTGGTAATCAAAGGGATGGCTTTGCAGTGAATGCTTCATGACAAACGTGTTTGACGCAGCAAATGATTCAATCAGACAATTCATGTAGATTAAATATAAAAACCTAGATGCTTATATTGCCGAGTTAATTGAAAGAACATGGTTCTTATGTACTTAACATATTCTTTAAAGCTTCCATGAACATATCTATGTTAGTATTCTATCCCGGCAAGCCAGCGATCATTTGTCATCTGTTCGTACGACTTCATCAGCGAACACGAACACGAAACGGTGCAAACTAAGAGTTTCTTGCAACACGCTTAGATTACTGATTGCGCAGTAATTAACTCAGATATGACATCGTAAATTCCGGACGTATTACACCTGCTGTTAATGAAATCAAACTATCAAAAACTGTATTGGATACGTAATAACCATTGATGTTCATACTACATGTAGATCTATCCATAGCAGATTGACCTTAACGATGTACGCATTAGGCCTAAGTGAGATACACCGTTGTCTTGAGGAACTATTTTAAATGCATGAATTCGCGCATTAAAACATGGTAACACTATTTAGATATCCGAACCATGGGGATGTCCAACAATCTCTTCCGCGGATGCAGTTGGTTCTGTAGGCCCTATCTTTGGGTCACTTCCTAGAACACCGGAATTTATGTTGGGTTCTCGACATCTTTATTCGTTGTATTCGATAAACTGATGACAAATCAGAATGCATAATTGCATGACATAAACTACGCCAGTCCCTTGTCTTTTGCAAACACATTGACGTAGCAGTATTCTGATTACATTAATTCTGATACCCCAGCTGTCGTCTTAGCAATACCAGCAATAATTTCGACAATATTTCATTTAAAAGCAATGAATTTCAGCCAGTCCGCTGTCATAATATCAGCTTATTTGAAAATTCATGCCATTGACACCATGTCGAAACTGTCTGACGTGATAGGTCTTTAGCTCACTTGAGAACGAAGTGCTCGGTATGACCATCAGATCTCAGCAGATGCCAAAAATGGGCCGGATCGTGTTTCAAACACCAGAGTTATTGTCCTTTGTTTGTGAAAAAAATATGAAACAATGGACATTATTCAGGATAGAGACTTCATTTTTCATGTTTGTGAGCATAAGATTAAAATTGAAGTCAAATATAAGCAAAATTGGGGAACACCAGATTTATTGCCGTTTGTTTGTGCAAAAATGCATGCAACAGTGGACATTATTCAGGATAGAGACTTCATTTTTCATCCAATCTTCACCAATCTTGCACAGTTTGTCTATGACCAAAAGATTAGAAGTGTGAACACTCTAGAGGCCACATTTGTATCCCATTCATCATGAAACTTGCTCATAACATTTGTCCGAATGACATTTCGGATGAGTTTGAAACTGGGTGACATGGCGTCAAAAACAGTAATCAGGCCAAATTGAAGAAAAAGCTTGTGAACCATGGAGGCCACATTTACAGTCCAATTATCCTAAAACTTGCTTAGAACATTTTTTCAAATGATATCTCAGATTATTTCAAAACTGGGTCACGTGGGGTCAAAAACTAGGTCACGAGGGCAAATTAAAGTAAAAGCTTGTGAACACTAGAAGTCACATATTTTGCCCATCTTCTTGAAAATTTCTCAGAACATTTGTTTTAATTATATCTTGAATACACGACAACGTCTAGTTCTCAAGTACAGTGATACGTTTTTATTTTGTTTCCATTATTTCTAATGTCCCCTGTTACATTGTCGTTTAAAAACTACCGGTGATATTTTAGACAATATTTCCTCTGCAAACAATGCATAACAGCAATTCTGCTATTTCATAAAATAGGCTTAATGGAGATTACATGCCACGATTGTTCAATAAAACAGTAGCTTGATAATAGCGTTTCACATCGTCTTTATGTCGGGGTGAAAAAAAATTGTTGCATTGAATGTCTGTAATGATAATCATGCAGGCATTCTTGCTTTATATAAAACCTTTTAGTCAATAAAATGATCAATACTATCAAAAATACTATCAATTAAACGCATTTGCAAACGGCATGAATTAAATAAAATCATAAGCATTGTATTTTCGGGGACTAACAGGCATTTTATATAGTATAATGGCCGCGCAAGCATTTATGTAGAACTGACATCCTTTTTATCCATAATATTATTCTATTGTCCATCGAAACTCACAGTTAATTTATTTTCAAGCATCATACTCGTTTATCCGTTTATAATAACAGTGCATTGCCAGTGTGTTCCATGTTTCCAGATGTCTGCCGAAGCCCCCTTACACATGTACCGGTCGCTTTGCCTCTGTGCCATGTACGCATGTACTTTCCAGGAGATGTATGCCGAAGCCCACATATCCGGTCTCTTCCCTTATAAGGCGAAAACGAAACAAAACAATCATAATGACTTAACGCACTCACTTACTAAAGTAACGAAAAAGCATGCATGCTGGATATTGAATTAACTGTCTAGAATTGTTCTTTTGAAAGACCTTTTTAGCAGTTCACACATTGGCTTCCAATAGTAACAAGTAATTCCATTAATTTAAAGTCGTTGATACATTGCTTGCACAAAATCGATTAATTAAAACATAACACAACACACACAGAACTAAATGTGTTTCTGTTTGTTTACAAATTGCATTTTATGCAAAAAGTATTTATCTAAAATACTGGTAACCATATCACAGTCGTTTCAATAATAAAATCCAGATATACGTTAAATTTGTGCACACAATTTTACTGGGTAAATGAACAACGTTGTTATTAGTACAATAAAACACAATCCATAAAGTCTGGTCGAGATTCAATTTGTATCTCAAACAGCAGCACATCATTTTATTTCTCATGAATTTTTTTCCATTTTATTGCACGTCTGTTGACGGTCGTTTGCAAATATATTCTTTTTTTTAAAGTAAAATACTCAGATTGCGTCTTTAACGCTGGCAAATCGCTGACAAATCGAAATATTCGTTAAAATACCATTTATAATCATACGAAAGTTTTAATGCCCAGTGTGCCTTTGAAAATTTGGTTTTAGCAAAGTGTTACTGGTATTATATCAGAAATGGAAAGTAATTATGATGTAATTTTTGTTTCCTTCATGTTACTCTTTGCAACAGTGACGTGTATTCAAAATAATAATTTTCTCCAGTCAAAGTACGAGTATTTTTGTTAACATCAAATTTACACACGAGGTGCAAGAACTTTAAACATTCGACATTTGTAGCATGAACTCTTTTGTATGTTGCCATGGAAGAAATCACGTGGTTCCAAAAATGCACGGCTGCATAACTTTCTAGACACGTGTACCGTCCCTTGTGAATTATTTCAGGTCAGCAGTCACGTACACGTCTTCATTTAAGTATGAACATTAATTCAACTCGGTGTGAATTGCAGTTGCGGTTACTAGGGGTGTTACGATATTAGAAATCCATATCGCGATATATTGTGACATTTTTTAACATATCACAATATTTATTGCAATATATTGCGACCTTTGAATTTATGTATTTAATAAGCTTAAAACTGATAAAATCACAATGAACAGCGCAATATTTTATAGGACGTGCTTTTTATCTTTTTATTTTCACCGATGTTGATGACAGGCGCAACAATAGCAACATTTAAACAGCAAATAGGAAAATCAAACCAATCATGAGCAACACTCTCAAACCTGCCTAACATGAATGGAATATTAGTTGTGACCGGTACAGTCTATAATGGTCTGGCTTTTGACATTCACCCCTACAAAACTAATAACTTTACAAAATGATACTGGCTTTCAATGGTTTATTACTGACAATAAGCGTGTTTAACGCAGTCAAAAGTTTGTAATCAATGTAATAATAATAGGAAAAAAACACAAAACTGTAAAAAGACCACGTAAATAATGCAATATATCCATATAGACATTCATATTGCGATATTTTATTGCAGAATCAAATATTGCAATAAACCAATATACCGATATATTGTAACACCCTTAGGTGCAGTCGCGTTTATTCTCAGAGTTTGAAATCAATTCCGTCTACCAGCTTAATGTAATGAAGTTGGTAATCAAAGGGATGGCTTTGCAGTGAATGCTTCATGACAAACGTGTTTGACGCAGCAAATGATTCAATCAAGACAATTCATGTAGAT
Source organism: Congeria kusceri (assembly GCA_027627225.1). Classification (NCBI taxonomy): domain Eukaryota; kingdom Metazoa; phylum Mollusca; class Bivalvia; order Myida; family Dreissenidae; genus Congeria; species Congeria kusceri. The sequence continues at coordinate 188,088 of JAPFQT010000322.1, forward strand.
TAAATATAAAAACCTAGATGCTTATATTGCCGAGTTAATTGAAAGAACATGGTTCTTATGTACTTAACATATTCTTTAAAGCTTCCATGAACATATCTATGTTAGTATTCTATCCCGGCAAGCGCAGCGATCATTTGTCATCTGTTCGTACGACTTCATCAGCGAACACGAACACACGAAACGGTGCAAACTAAGAGTTACTTGCAACACGCTTAGATTACTGATTGCGCAGTAATTAACTCAGATATGACATCGTAAATTCCGGACGTATTACACCTGCTGTTAATGAAATCAAACTATCAAAAACTGTATTGGATACGTAATAACCATTGATGTTCATACTACATGTAGATCTATCCATAGCAGATTGACCTTAACGATGTACGCATTAGGCCTAAGTGAGATACAACCGTTGTCTTGAGGAACTATTTTAAATGCATGAATTCGCGCATTAAAACATGGTAACACTATTTAGATATTCCGAACCATGGGGATGTCCAACAATCTCTTCCGCGGATGCAGTTGGTTCTGTAGGCCCTATCTTTGGGTCACTTCCTAGAACACCGGAATTTATGTTGGGTTCTCGACATCTTTATTCGTTGTATTCGATAAACTGATGACAAATCAGAATGCATAATTGCATGACATAAACTACGCCAGTCCCTTGTCGTTTGCAAACACATTGACGTAGCAGTATTCTGATTACATTAATTCTGATACCCCAGCTGTCGTCTTACCAATACCAGCAATAATTTTCGACAATATTTCATTTAAAAGCAATGAATTTCAGCCAGCTCGCTGTCATAATATCAGCTTATTTGAAAATTCATGCCATTGACACCATGTCGAAACTGTCTGACGTGATAGGTCTTTAGCTCACTTGAGAACGAAGTGCTCGTTATGACCATCAGATCTCATCAGATGCCAAAAATGGGCCGGATCGTGTTTCAAACACCAGAGTTATTGTCCTTTGTTTGTGAAAAAAATATGAAACAATGGACATTATTCAGGATAGAGACTTCATTTTTCATGTTTGTGAGCATAAGATTAAAATTGAAGTCAAATATAAGCAAAATTGGGGAAACAGCCAGATTTATTGCCGTTTGTTTGTGCAAAAATGCATGCAACAGTGGACATTATTCAGGATAGAGACTCCATTTTTCATCCAATCTTCACCAATCTTGCACAGTTTGTCTATGACCAAAAGATTAGAAGTGTGAACATTCTAGAGGCCACATTTGTATCCCATTCATCATGAAACTTGCTCATGAACATTTGTCCGAATGACATTTCGGATGGGTTTGAAACTGGGTGACATGGCATCAAAAACCGTAATCAGGCCAAATTGAAGAAAAAGCTTGTGAACCATGGAGGCCACATTTACAGTCCAATTATCCTAAAACTTGCTTAGGACATTTTTTCCAATGATATCTCAGATTATTTTCAAAACTGGGTCACGTGGGGTCAAAAACCTAGGTCACGAGGGCAAATTAAAGTAAAAGCTTGTGAACACCCTAGAAAGTCACATATTTTGCCCATCTTCTTGAAAATTTCTCAGAACATTTGTTTTAATTATATCTTGAATACACGACAACGTCTAGTTCTCAAGTACAGTGATACGTTTTTATTTTGTTTCCATTATTTCTAATGTCCCCTGTTACATTGTCGTTTAAAAACTACCGGTGATATTTTAGACAATATTTCCTCTGCAAACAATGCATAAACAGCAATTCTGCTATTTCATAAAATAGGCTTAATGGAGATTACATGCCACGATTGTTCAATAAAACAGTAGCTTGATAATAGCGTTTCTCATCGTCTTTATGTCGGGGTGAAAAAAAAATCGTTGCATTGAATGTCTGTAATGATAATCATGCAGGCATTCTTGCTTTATATAAAACCTTTTAGTCAATAAAATGATCAATACTATCAAAAATACTATCAATTAAACGCATTTGCAAACGGCATGAATTAAATAAAATCATAAGCATTGTATTTGCGGGGACTAACAAGCATTTTAGATAGTATAATGGCCGCGCAAGCATTTATGTAGAACTGACATCCTTTTTATCCATAATATTATTCTATTGTCCATCGAAACTCACAGTTAATTTATTTTCAAGCATCATACTCGTTTATCCGTTTATAATAACAGTGCATTGCCAGTGTGTTCCATGTTTCCAGATGTCTGCCGAAGCCCCCTTACACATGTACGGTCGCTTTGCCGCCGTGCCATGTACGCATGTACTTTCCAGGAGATGTATGCCGAAGCCCACATATCCGGTCTCTTCCCCTTATAAGGCGAAAACGAAACAAAACAATCATAATGACTTAAACGCACTCACTTACTAAAGTAACGAAAAAGCATGCATGCTGGATATTGAATTAACTGTCTAGAATTGTTCTTTTGAAAGACCTTTTTAGCTGTTCACACATTGGCTTCCAATAGTAACAATTAATTCCATTAATTTAAAGTCGTTGATACATTGCTTGCACAAAATCGATTAATTAAAACATAACACATTTGTGTTTGTTTACAAATTGCATTTTATGAAAAAAGTATTTATCTAAAATACTGGTAACCATATCACAGTCGTTTCAATAATAAAATCCAGATATACGTTAAATTTGTGCACACAATTTTACTGGGTAAATGAACAACGTTGTTATTAGTACAATAAAACACAATCCATAAAGTCTGGTCGAGATTCAATTTGTATCTCAAACAGCAGCACATCATTTTATTTCTCATGAATTTTTTTCCATTTTATTGCACGTCGTGTTGACGGTCGTTTGCAAATATATTCTTTTTTTTAAAGTAAAATACTCAGATTGCGTCTTTAACGCTGGCAAATCGCTGACAAATCGAAATATTCGTTAAAATACCCTTTTATAATCATACGAAAGTTTTAATGCCCAGTGTGCCTTTGAAAATTGGTTTTAGCAAAGTGTTATCAGAAATGGAAAGTAATTATGATGTAATTTTTGTTTCCTTCATGTTACTCTTTGCAACAGTGACGTGTATTCAAAATAATAATTTTCTCCAGTCAAAGTACGAGTATTTTTGTTAACATCAAATTTACACACGAGGTGCAAGAACTTTAAACATTCGACATTTGTAGCATGAACTCTTTTGTATGTTGCCATGGAAGAAATCACGTGGTTCCAAAAATGCACGGCTGCATAACTTTCTAGACACGTGTACCGTCCCTTGTGAATTATTTCAGGTCAGCAGTCACGTACACGTCTTCATTTAAGTATGAACATTAATTCAACTCGGTGTGAATTGCAGTTGCGGTTACTAGGGGTGTTACGATATTAGAAATCCATATCGCGATATATTGTGACATTTTTTAACATATCACAATATTTATTGCAATATATTGCGACCTTTGAATTTATGTATTTAATAAGCTTAAAACTGATAAAATCACAATGAACAGCGCAATATTTTATAGGACGTGCTTTTTATCTTTTTATTTTCACCGATGTTGATGACAGGCGCAACAATAGCAACATTTAAACAGCAAATAGAAAAGCAAACCAATCATGAGCAACACTCTCAAACTGCCTAACATAAATGGAATATTAGTTGTGACCGGTACAGTCTATAATGGTCTGGCTTTTGACATTCACCCCTACAAAACTAATA
>JAPFQT010000323.1:0-20000 GCA_027627225.1 Congeria kusceri
TGCCAACAGAGAATAGTATGGCGCACCACGAAGTTTTTCAAGAAGTTCAGTCTCAAGAACCATATTAACAGATCTTAAAACATCAGTGGCTATTGTTGAAGAAGTGTATTTAACACTAGAAGTTTCATTTTGTGAGCTCCGATATTCAGCTATAGCAGGAGGTTCAAAATCGGACACAAACTCGACAACACTTTCAAAACTGGTAATGGCCCAGCGGTTGGTCAGAACAAAATACAGGATTTTAATAAGGCACTGCACATACTTTCTATTTCTTTCTATATCCTTTACTTTCTTGGCCTGCACACTGGTCATCAGCATTTCAGCAACAGTCTTTTTAGCTGGTGGTACAGTTTTTGTTAAGTTGTACTTATTGAAACTGTCAGTATGACATTTCCCTTTCTCATGACTTTGTAACTTTCTTGTTGGGTGATCCCCGAGTGTGGTTCCAGTTATAAATACATTTTCTTTGTCAGTTGCTGAGAATAACTCACATATTTTACAGCAATACCCAGATCGGGCACAGCTAAAATACAGCCACGTATATTTGGCTTCATACTTAGAGGAACTGAAAAGACGTCGATCAGGTACAGGCACCAGTGTGGACTGATTGACTGTCTGAATGATCAGAATCACTTTTACTAGTTTCAGATGGAGCCTTTGGACTTGGGGGTGAACTTACAGTTGTTGTCTGAACTTCTGTCGAAGTTGATTGTTGTTCGACGTCATTTGCTACATTCGTTTCTTCCTGTTCTTCCTGTTCATTCGATGTCGAGGCAAGAATTGCCTGCTTAAATAGAATGTCGATTTGTTAACTATTTGTTTCCTTTATTTTCTTTCTGTAGTATTTGCTATTGTGCGACATTTTTGATTGAGATCAAGTCCAAAATCGTGTCTCGGGTAAAAGACGCTTGCATTTGGACATAAACGTGACAATAAAATCCGAGGGTATTCCGCATACGTAATATCCGGATGACTGGAGTTCGTACTCAATATGATTCGTCCCATTATTGTACGAAGGTCGCGATTCGGACAAAATACGTAAAAATTTAGAAAAAAAAATCGATACGATTGGGAATTTCGGGATTCGAATTGGGAAAAAAATATACTTTTTGGCATTGGAAATATGACCGAATAACGGCTATAAAAATAGACCAAAATAAAGCCCTGGGGGACCTCCGGAATGATGCCTCTGTTTCTTGAATCATCCAGCCGGTGATTGGAAGTGCCACTTCCTCCACGATGTGAGCAGGATCAGAGTCGCCCACTTGTCTGAAATAATAATTGTGAAGTAGTAAATTGTGCATTTTTTAAATCTAAATAGCAAGTAACTACCGGTATATGCCCTGAAAATAGTTTGTTATTATTTCATCCAAAAATAAATGTACCTGAGTCGCCGTCTTCGGTCGGTACGATCATCAATCTCTTCATACAGACAGTTGAACTTGGAGAAGTTCAGATCATCATCAGGTGAGGTTGAATGTAGAGATCTCTTGAATCTGTCAATCAGCAAAGTCAACTCTGTGATGAGATCCTGCAAATGTGAAAGGATTACAGTATGAACAAATAATTATTAAACACAAATAAGTATTAATAATTATGTCAGAACCTGTTGCAATTTATTATAATAAAAGCTTTAAGCCTTATTCAAATTTTTATGCAGTATACTTATTATAATTGATACTTAAACTGAAATTGGTATACTTAAATGACAATTATGATGTGTACAATACATAATCAAAAATTTAAAGATTAGGAGAAATGTACGTAATGTTTGTATTAACTTTTATTCTTGTTTACCTGCAATTTCTTGTATACATCAGAAAATTTAATTTCGGCTCCTTGTAGATATTCACTGAACGTGATGACAGGTCTTAGGATATCACAAAGGACCAGTATTCCAGCAACCGTCCTTTTAGAACACAACATGTTCCGTACCTCCTCAACCTCCGGCTCATGCTTCTTGTCGATGATAGCGTCAAGGGCATCCAGCACCTGAGAGAACACAGAATTAGATTAATGTTATTCATTAAATAGTGCATTTCGTATCAACTTAAACACATAAACAAAGCAAAACATAAAAGGCATTTTATTATTATTGTTAAGTTCAACTATTTAGCTTAGACAAATACATATTAGACAAAAAATGATAGTGAATTTGATTTATTATAATCCAAACGAACATCATCTTGTTTAGGAAGTACATTGACTTAAATTTTGCAGTAAATTTCACAGTTTATGATTGCGACAGTTGATGTAGTTCAGGTACCTGAACATAGCGTTCTATAAGACGCTGACATGTAAGTCCATGCGACAACCACCTTGTAGGTGCAGCTCTGATCAGCTTCAGATTTTTGATGCCATATGATGACTGCACCTCCTTGAAGATAGCATACTTTTGAGGGCTGTTATGAAACAGCTTCCACAAGGCCAGAAGAAGGCTATTAACATCCTGCAGTATGGGGAAGCTCTCCATCATGTGCTTGACAACCAGAGCCAGTTTATGATTGCGACAGTTGATGTAGATTTGGTATGAATGTGATGTCTGAACCGCCTTTGCAGGCCTGGAGGCAGAACAAAGGTCATAATATTTGAAAATCATTCATTTATTTTAATAATGATAAGTACATGATGATGTACATGTACGTGTAAAACAGCTCACTAAACTATAATTGCCAGTTCGACTTTAACAATAAACCAAAATGTTGACAATAAATTAATAGCACAACAAATGTTCAGCAATTTTACTCGGTTATCCAACTTAATCGTATGAAAATCCTTACCTGTGTTCTCACCACTCATGGTGTGTTACAACAATCAAATGCTACGAAATAAGCTTTGCTGATGTCTATTTCCTTTTCATGTAGGAAGTCCTCAATAGTTTTCATCAATGACTGTGTATCTGTTTGTTTAACATGTACAATTCCAAGAAAATGGTCAGTTACATTTCGATCCGACGGGAAACGAACCAGAATAGCAAACTGTTCCTTTTGTGCCTCATCTGATGATTCGTCTGCCAACAGAGAATAGTATGGCGCACCACGAAGTTTTTCAAGAAGTTCAGTCTCAAGAACCATATTAACAGATCTTAAAACATCAGTGGCTATTGTTGAAGAAGTGTATTTAACACTAGAAGTTTCATTTTGTGAGCTCCGATATTCAGCTATAGCAGGAGGTTCAAAATCGGACACAAACTCGACAACACTTTCAAAACTGGTAATGGCCCAGCGGTTGGTCAGAACAAAATACAGGATTTTAATAAGGCACTGCACATACTTTCTATTTCTTTCTATATCCTTTACTTTCTTGGCCTGCACACTGGTCATCAGCATTTCAGCAACAGTCTTTTTAGCTGGTGGTACAGTTTTTGTTAAGTTGTACTTATTGAAACTGTCAGTATGACATTTCCCTTTCTCATGACTTTGTAACTTTCTTGTTGGGTGATCCCCGAGTGTGGTTCCAGTTATAAATACATTTTCTTTGTCAGTTGCTGAGAATAACTCACATATTTTACAGCAATACCCAGATCGGGCACAGCTAAAATACAGCCACGTATATTTGGCTTCATACTTAGAGGAACTGAAAAGACGTCGATCAGGTACAGGCACCAGTGTGACTGATTGACTGTCTGAATGATCAGAATCACTTTTACTAGTTTCAGATGGAGCCTTTGGACTTGGGGGTGAACTTACAGTTGTTGTCTGAACTTCTGTCGAAGTTGATTGTTGTTCGACGTCATTTGCTACATTCGTTTCTTCCTGTTCTTCCTGTTCATTCGATGTCGAGGCAAGAATTGCCTGCTTAAATAGAATGTCGATTTGTTAACTATTTGTTTCCTTTATTTTCTTTCTGTAGTATTTGCTATTGTGCGACATTTTTGATTGAGATCAAGTCCAAAATCGTGTCTCGGGTAAAAGACGCTTGCATTTGGACATAAACGTGACAATAAAATCCGAGGGTATTCCGCATACGTAATATCCGGATGACTGGAGTTCGTACTCAATATGATTCGTCCCATTATTGTACGAAGGTCGCGATTCGGACAAAATACGTAAAAATTTAGAAAAAAAAATCGATACGATTGGGAATTTCGGGATTCGAATTGGGAAAAAAATATACTTTTTGGCATTGGAAATATGACCGAATAACGGCTATAAAATAGACCAAAATAAAGCCCTGGGGGACCTCCGGAATGATGCCTCTGTTTCTTGAATCATCCAGCCGGTGATTGGAAGTGCCACTTCCTCCACGATGTGAGCAGGATCAGAGTCGCCCACTTGTCTGAAATAATAATTGTGAAGTAGTAAATTGTGCATTTTTTAAATCTAAATAGCAAGTAACTACCGGTATATGCCCTGAAAATAGTTTGTTATTATTTCATCCAAAAATAAATGTACCTGAGTCGCCGTCTTCGGTCGGTACGATCATCAATCTCTTCATACAGACAGTTGAACTTGGAGAAGTTCAGATCATCATCAGGTGAGGTTGAATGTAGAGATCTCTTGAATCTGTCAATCAGCAAAGTCAACTCTGTGATGAGATCCTGCAAATGTGAAAGGATTACAGTATGAACAAATAATTATTAAACACAAATAAGTATTAATAATTATGTCAGAACCTGTTGCAATTTATTATAATAAAAGCTTTAAGCCTTATTCAAATTTTTATGCAGTATACTTATTATAATTGATACTTAAACTGAAATTGGTATACTTAAATGACAATTATGATGTGTACAATACATAATCAAAAATTTAAAGATTAGGAGAAATGTACGTAATGTTTGTATTAACTTTTATTCTTGTTTACCTGCAATTTCTTGTATACATCAGAAAATTTAATTTCGGCTCCTTGTAGATATTCACTGAACGTGATGACAGGTCTTAGGATATCACAAAGGACCAGTATTCCAGCAACCGTCCTTTTAGAACACAACATGTTCCGTACCTCCTCAACCTCCGGCTCATGCTTCTTGTCGATGATAGCGTCAAGGGCATCCAGCACCTGAGAGAACACAGAATTAGATTAATGTTATTCATTAAATAGTGCATTTCGTATCAACTTAAACACATAAACAAAGCAAAACATAAAAGGCATTTTATTATTATTGTTAAGTTCAACTATTTAGCTTAGACAAATACATATTAGACAAAAAATGATAGTGAATTTGATTTATTATAATCCAAACGAACATCATCTTGTTTAGGAAGTACATTGACTTAAATTTTGCAGTAAATTTCACAGTTTATGATTGCGACAGTTGATGTAGTTCAGGTACCTGAACATAGCGTTCTATAAGACGCTGACATGTAAGTCCATGCGACAACCACCTTGTAGGTGCAGCTCTGATCAGCTTCAGATTTTTGATGCCATATGATGACTGCACCTCCTTGAAGATAGCATACTTTTGAGGGCTGTTATGAAACAGCTTCCACAAGGCCAGAAGAAGGCTATTAACATCCTGCAGTATGGGGAAGCTCTCCATCATGTGCTTGACAACCAGAGCCAGTTTATGATTGCGACAGTTGATGTAGATTTGGTATGAATGTGATGTCTGAACCGCCTTTGCAGGCCTGGAGGCAGAACAAAGGTCATAATATTTGAAAATCATTCATTTATTTTAATAATGATAAGTACATGATGATGTACATGTACGTGTAAAACAGCTCACTAAACTATAATTGCCAGTTCGACTTTAACAATAAACCAAAATGTTGACAATAAATTAATAGCACAACAAATGTTCAGCAATTTTACTCGGTTATCCAACTTAATCGTATGAAAATCCTTACCTGTGTTCTCACCACTCATGGTGTTACAACCATCAAATGCTACGAAATAAGCTTTGCTGATGTCTATTTCCTTTTCATGTAGGAAGTCCTCAATAGTTTTCATCAATGACTGTGTATCTGTTTGTTTAACATGTACAATTCCAAGAAAATGGTCAGTTACATTTCGATCCGACGGGAAACGAACCAGAATAGCAAACTGTTCCTTTTGTGCCTCATCTGATGATTCGTCTGCCAACAGAGAATAGTATGGCGCACCACGAAGTTTTTCAAGAAGTTCAGTCTCAAGAACCATATTAACAGATCTTAAAACATCAGTGGCTATTGTTGAAGAAGTGTATTTAACACTAGAAGTTTCATTTTGTGAGCTCCGATATTCAGCTATAGCAGGAGGTTCAAAATCGGACACAAACTCGACAACACTTTCAAAACTGGTAATGGCCCAGCGGTTGGTCAGAACAAAATACAGGATTTTAATAAGGCACTGCACATACTTTCTATTTCTTTCTATATCCTTTACTTTCTTGGCCTGCACACTGGTCATCAGCATTTCAGCAACAGTCTTTTTAGCTGGTGGTACAGTTTTTGTTAAGTTGTACTTATTGAAACTGTCAGTATGACATTTCCCTTTCTCATGACTTTGTAACTTTCTTGTTGGGTGATCCCCGAGTGTGGTTCCAGTTATAAATACATTTTCTTTGTCAGTTGCTGAGAATAACTCACATATTTTACAGCAATACCCAGATCGGGCACAGCTAAAATACAGCCACGTATATTTGGCTTCATACTTAGAGGAACTGAAAAGACGTCGATCAGGTACAGGCACCAGTGTGACTGATTGACTGTCTGAATGATCAGAATCACTTTTACTAGTTTCAGATGGAGCCTTTGGACTTGGGGGTGAACTTACAGTTGTTGTCTGAACTTCTGTCGAAGTTGATTGTTGTTCGACGTCATTTGCTACATTCGTTTCTTCCTGTTCTTCCTGTTCATTCGATGTCGAGGCAAGAATTGCCTGCTTAAATAGAATGTCGATTTGTTAACTATTTGTTTCCTTTATTTTCTTTCTGTAGTATTTGCTATTGTGCGACATTTTTGATTGAGATCAAGTCCAAAATCGTGTCTCGGGTAAAAGACGCTTGCATTTGGACATAAACGTGACAATAAAATCCGAGGGTATTCCGCATACGTAATATCCGGGTGACTGGAGTTCGTACTCAATATGATTCGTCCCATTATTGTACGAAGGTCGCGATTCGGACAAAATACGTAAAAATTTAGAAAAAAAAATCGATACGATTGGGAATTTCGGGATTCGAATTGGGAAAAAATATACTTTTTGGCATTGGAAATATGACCGAATAACGGCTATAAAATAGACCAAAATAAAGCCCTGGGGGACCTCCGGAATGATGCCTCTGTTTCTTGAATCATCCAGCCGGTGATTGGAAGTGCCACTTCCTCCACGATGTGAGCAGGATCAGAGTCGCCCACTTGTCTGAAATAATAATTGTGAAGTAGTAAATTGTGCATTTTTTAAATCTAAATAGCAAGTAACTACCGGTATATGCCCTGAAAATAGTTTGTTATTATTTCATCCAAAAATAAATGTACCTGAGTCGCCGTCTTCGGTCGGTACGATCATCAATCTCTTCATACAGACAGTTGAGCTTGGAGAAGTTCAGATCATCATCAGGTGAGGTTGAATGTAGAGATCTCTTGAATCTGTCAATCAGCAAAGTCAACTCTGTGATGAGATCCTGCAAATGTGAAAGGATTACAGTATGAACAAATAATTATTAAACACAAATAAGTATTAATAATTATGTCAGAACCTGTTGCAATTTATTATAATAAAAGCTTTAAGCCTTATTCAAATTTTTATGCAGTATACTTATTATAATTGATACTTAAACTGAAATTGGTATACTTAAATGACAATTATGATGTGTACAATACATAATCAAAAATTTAAAGATTAGGAGAAATGTACGTAATGTTTGTATTAACTTTTATTCTTGTTTACCTGCAATTTCTTGTATACATCAGAAAATTTAATTTCGGCTCCTTGTAGATATTCACTGAACGTGATGACAGGTCTTAGGATATCACAAAGGACCAGTATTCCAGCAACCGTCCTTTTAGAACACAACATGTTCCGTACCTCCTCAACCTCCGGCTCATGCTTCTTGTCGATGATAGCGTCAAGGGCATCCAGCACCTGAGAGAACACAGAATTAGATTAATGTTATTCATTAAATAGTGCATTTCGTATCAACTTAAACACATAAACAAAGCAAAACATAAAAGGCATTTTATTATTATTGTTAAGTTCAACTATTTAGCTTAGACAAATACATATTAGACAAAAAATGATAGTGAATTTGATTTATTATAATCCAAACGAACATCATCTTGTTTAGGAAGTACATTGACTTAAATTTTGCAGTAAATTTCACAGTTTATGATTGCGACAGTTGATGTAGTTCAGGTACCTGAACATAGCGTTCTATAAGACGCTGACATGTAAGTCCATGCGACAACCACCTTGTAGGTGCAGCTCTGATCAGCTTCAGATTTTTGATGCCATATGATGACTGCACCTCCTTGAAGATAGCATACTTTTGAGGGCTGTTATGAAACAGCTTCCACAAGGCCAGAAGAAGGCTGTTAACATCCTGCAGTATGGGGAAGCTCTCCATCATGTGCTTGACAACCAGAGCCAGTTTATGATTGCGACAGTTGATGTAGATTTGGTATGAATGTGATGTCTGAACCGTCTTTGCAGGCCTGGAGGCAGAACAAAGGTCATAATATTTGAAAATCATTCATTTATTTTAATAATGATAAGTACATGATGATGTACATGTACGTGTAAAACAGCTCACTAAACTATAATTGCCAGTTCGACTTTAACAATAAACTAAAATGTTGACAATAAATTAATAGCACAACAAATGTTCAGCAATTTTACTCGGTTATCCAACTTAATCGTATGAAAATCCTTACCTGTGTTCTCACCACTCATGGTGTTACAACCATCAAATGCTACGAAATAAGCTTTGCTGATGTCTATTTCCTTTTCATGTAGGAAGTCCTCAATAGTTTTCATCAATGACTGTGTATCTGTTTGTTTAACATGTACAATTCCAAGAAAATGGTCAGTTACATTTCGATCCGACGGGAAACGAACCAGAATAGCAAACTGTTCCTTTTGTGCCTCATCTGATGATTCGTCTGCCAACAGAGAATAGTATGGCGCACCACGAAGTTTTTCAAGAAGTTCAGTCTCAAGAACCATATTAACAGATCTTAAAACATCAGTGGCTATTGTTGAAGAAGTGTATTTAACACTAGAAGTTTCATTTTGTGAGCTCCGATATTCAGCTATAGCAGGAGGTTCAAAATCGGACACAAACTCGACAACACTTTCAAAACTGGTAATGGCCCAGCGGTTGGTCAGAACAAAATACAGGATTTTAATAAGGCACTGCACATACTTTCTATTTCTTTCTATATCCTTTACTTTCTTGGCCTGCACACTGGTCATCAGCATTTCAGCAACAGTCTTTTTAGCTGGTGGTACAGTTTTTGTTAAGTTGTACTTATTGAAACTGTCAGTATGACATTTCCCTTTCTCATGACTTTGTAACTTTCTTGTTGGGTGATCCCCGAGTGTGGTTCCAGTTATAAATACATTTTCTTTGTCAGTTGCTGAGAATAACTCACATATTTTACAGCAATACCCAGATCGGGCACAGCTAAAATACAGCCACGTATATTTGGCTTCATACTTAGAGGAACTGAAAAGACGTCGATCAGGTACAGGCACCAGTGTGACTGATTGACTGTCTGAATGATCAGAATCACTTTTACTAGTTTCAGATGGAGCCTTTGGACTTGGGGGTGAACTTACAGTTGTTGTCTGAACTTCTGTCGAAGTTGATTGTTGTTCGACGTCATTTGCTACATTCGTTTCTTCCTGTTCTTCCTGTTCATTCGATGTCGAGGCAAGAATTGCCTGCTTAAATAGAATGTCGATTTGTTAACTATTTGTTTCCTTTATTTTCTTTCTGTAGTATTTGCTATTGTGCGACATTTTTGATTGAGATCAAGTCCAAAATCGTGTCTCGGGTAAAAGACGCTTGCATTTGGACATAAACGTGACAATAAAATCCGAGGGTATTCCGCATACGTAATATCCGGATGACTGGAGTTCGTACTCAATATGATTCGTCCCATTATTGTACGAAGGTCGCGATTCGGACAAAATACGTAAAAATTTAGAAAAAAAAATCGATACGATTGGGAATTTCGGGATTCGAATTGGGAAAAAAATATACTTTTTGGCATTGGAAATATGACCGAATAACGGCTATAAAATAGACCAAAATAAAGCCCTGGGGGACCTCCGGAATGATGCCTCTGTTTCTTGAATCATCCAGCCGGTGATTGGAAGTGCCACTTCCTCCACGATGTGAGCAGGATCAGAGTCGCCCACTTGTCTGAAATAATAATTGTGAAGTAGTAAATTGTGCATTTTTTAAATCTAAATAGCAAGTAACTACCGGTATATGCCCTGAAAATAGTTTGTTATTATTTCATCCAAAAATAAATGTACCTGAGTCGCCGTCTTCGGTCGGTACGATCATCAATCTCTTCATACAGACAGTTGAACTTGGAGAAGTTCAGATCATCATCAGGTGAGGTTGAATGTAGAGATCTCTTGAATCTGTCAATCAGCAAAGTCAACTCTGTGATGAGATCCTGCAAATGTGAAAGGATTACAGTATGAACAAATAATTATTAAACACAAATAAGTATTAATAATTATGTCAGAACCTGTTGCAATTTATTATAATAAAAGCTTTAAGCCTTATTCAAATTTTTATGCAGTATACTTATTATAATTGATACTTAAACTGAAATTGGTATACTTAAATGACAATTATGATGTGTACAATACATAATCAAAAATTTAAAGATTAGGAGAAATGTACGTAATGTTTGTATTAACTTTTATTCTTGTTTACCTGCAATTTCTTGTATACATCAGAAAATTTAATTTCGGCTCCTTGTAGATATTCACTGAACGTGATGACAGGTCTTAGGATATCACAAAGGACCAGTATTCCAGCAACCGTCCTTTTAGAACACAACATGTTCCGTACCTCCTCAACCTCCGGCTCATGCTTCTTGTCGATGATAGCGTCAAGGGCATCCAGCACCTGAGAGAACACAGAATTAGATTAATGTTATTCATTAAATAGTGCATTTCGTATCAACTTAAACACATAAACAAAGCAAAACATAAAAGGCATTTTATTATTATTGTTAAGTTCAACTATTTAGCTTAGACAAATACATATTAGACAAAAAATGATAGTGAATTTGATTTATTATAATCCAAACGAACATCATCTTGTTTAGGAAGTACATTGACTTAAATTTTGCAGTAAATTTCACAGTTTATGATTGCGACAGTTGATGTAGTTCAGGTACCTGAACATAGCGTTCTATAAGACGCTGACATGTAAGTCCATGCGACAACCACCTTGTAGGTGCAGCTCTGATCAGCTTCAGATTTTTGATGCCATATGATGACTGCACCTCCTTGAAGATAGCATACTTTTGAGGGCTGTTATGAAACAGCTTCCACAAGGCCAGAAGAAGGCTGTTAACATCCTGCAGTATGGGGAAGCTCTCCATCATGTGCTTGACAACCAGAGCCAGTTTATGATTGCGACAGTTGATGTAGATTTGGTATGAATGTGATGTCTGAACCGCCTTTGCAGGCCTGGAGGCAGAACAAAGGTCATAATATTTGAAAATCATTCATTTATTTTAATAATGATAAGTACATGATGATGTACATGTACGTGTAAAACAGCTCACTAAACTATAATTGCCAGTTCGACTTTAACAATAAACCAAAATGTTGACAATAAATTAATAGCACAACAAATGTTCAGCAATTTTACTCGGTTATCCAACTTAATCGTATGAAAATCCTTACCTGTGTTCTCACCACTCATGGTGTTACAACCATCAAATGCTACGAAATAAGCTTTGCTGATGTCTATTTCCTTTTCATGTAGGAAGTCCTCAATAGTTTTCATCAATGACTGTGTATCTGTTTGTTTAACATGTACAATTCCAAGAAAATGGTCAGTTACATTTCGATCCGACGGGAAACGAACCAGAATAGCAAACTGTTCCTTTTGTGCCTCATCTGATGATTCGTCTGCCAACAGAGAATAGTATGGCGCACCACGAAGTTTTTCAAGAAGTTCAGTCTCAAGAACCATATTAACAGATCTTAAAACATCAGTGGCTATTGTTGAAGAAGTGTATTTAACACTAGAAGTTTCATTTTGTGAGCTCCGATATTCAGCTATAGCAGGAGGTTCAAAATCGGACACAAACTCGACAACACTTTCAAAACTGGTAATGGCCCAGCGGTTGGTCAGAACAAAATACAGGATTTTAATAAGGCACTGCACATACTTTCTATTTCTTTCTATATCCTTTACTTTCTTGGCCTGCACACTGGTCATCAGCATTTCAGCAACAGTCTTTTTAGCTGGTGGTACAGTTTTTGTTAAGTTGTACTTATTGAAACTGTCAGTATGACATTTCCCTTTCTCATGACTTTGTAACTTTCTTGTTGGGTGATCCCCGAGTGTGGTTCCAGTTATAAATACATTTTCTTTGTCAGTTGCTGAGAATAACTCACATATTTTACAGCAATACCCAGATCGGGCACAGCTAAAATACAGCCACGTATATTTGGCTTCATACTTAGAGGAACTGAAAAGACGTCGATCAGGTACAGGCACCAGTGTGACTGATTGACTGTCTGAATGATCAGAATCACTTTTACTAGTTTCAGATGGAGCCTTTGGACTTGGGGGTGAACTTACAGTTGTTGTCTGAACTTCTGTCGAAGTTGATTGTTGTTCGACGTCATTTGCTACATTCGTTTCTTCCTGTTCTTCCTGTTCATTCGATGTCGAGGCAAGAATTGCCTGCTTAAATAGAATGTCGATTTGTTAACTATTTGTTTCCTTTATTTTCTTTCTGTAGTATTTGCTATTGTGCGACATTTTTGATTGAGATCAAGTCCAAAATCGTGTCTCGGGTAAAAGACGCTTGCATTTGGACATAAACGTGACAATAAAATCCGAGGGTATTCCGCATACGTAATATCCGGGTGACTGGAGTTCGTACTCAATATGATTCGTCCCATTATTGTACGAAGGTCGCGATTCGGACAAAATACGTAAAAATTTAGAAAAAAAAATCGATACGATTGGGAATTTCGGGATTCGAATTGGGAAAAAATATACTTTTTGGCATTGGAAATATGACCGAATAACGGCTATAAAATAGACCAAAATAAAGCCCTGGGGGACCTCCGGAATGATGCCTCTGTTTCTTGAATCATCCAGCCGGTGATTGGAAGTGCCACTTCCTCCACGATGTGAGCAGGATCAGAGTCGCCCACTTGTCTGAAATAATAATTGTGAAGTAGTAAATTGTGCATTTTTTAAATCTAAATAGCAAGTAACTACCGGTATATGCCCTGAAAATAGTTTGTTATTATTTCATCCAAAAATAAATGTACCTGAGTCGCCGTCTTCGGTCGGTACGATCATCAATCTCTTCATACAGACAGTTGAGCTTGGAGAAGTTCAGATCATCATCAGGTGAGGTTGAATGTAGAGATCTCTTGAATCTGTCAATCAGCAAAGTCAACTCTGTGATGAGATCCTGCAAATGTGAAAGGATTACAGTATGAACAAATAATTATTAAACACAAATAAGTATTAATAATTATGTCAGAACCTGTTGCAATTTATTATAATAAAAGCTTTAAGCCTTATTCAAATTTTTATGCAGTATACTTATTATAATTGATACTTAAACTGAAATTGGTATACTTAAATGACAATTATGATGTGTACAATACATAATCAAAAATTTAAAGATTAGGAGAAATGTACGTAATGTTTGTATTAACTTTTATTCTTGTTTACCTGCAATTTCTTGTATACATCAGAAAATTTAATTTCGGCTCCTTGTAGATATTCACTGAACGTGATGACAGGTCTTAGGATATCACAAAGGACCAGTATTCCAGCAACCGTCCTTTTAGAACACAACATGTTCCGTACCTCCTCAACCTCCGGCTCATGCTTCTTGTCGATGATAGCGTCAAGGGCATCCAGCACCTGAGAGAACACAGAATTAGATTAATGTTATTCATTAAATAGTGCATTTCGTATCAACTTAAACACATAAACAAAGCAAAACATAAAAGGCATTTTATTATTATTGTTAAGTTCAACTATTTAGCTTAGACAAATACATATTAGACAAAAAATGATAGTGAATTTGATTTATTATAATCCAAACGAACATCATCTTGTTTAGGAAGTACATTGACTTAAATTTTGCAGTAAATTTCACAGTTTATGATTGCGACAGTTGATGTAGTTCAGGTACCTGAACATAGCGTTCTATAAGACGCTGACATGCAAGTCCATGCGACAACCACCTTGTAAGTGCAGCTCTGATCAGCTTCAGATTTTTGATGCCATATGATGACTGCACCTCCTTGAAGATGGCATACTTTTGAGGGCTGTAATGAAACAGCTTCCACAAGGCCAGAAGAAGGCTGTCAACATCCTGCAGTATGGGGAAGCTCTCCATCATGTGCTTGACAACCAGAGCCAGTTTATGATTGCGACAGTTGATGTAGATTTGGTATGAATGTGATGTCTGAACCGTCTTTGCAGGCCTGGAGGCAGAACAAAGGTCATAATATTTGAAAATCATTCATTTATTTTAATAATGATAAGTACATGATGATGTACATGTACGTGTAAAACAGCTCACTAAACTATAATTGCCAGTTCGACTTTGGCAATAAACCAAAATGTTGACAATAAATTAATAGCACAACAAATGTCCGGCAATTTTACTCGGTTATCCAACTTAATCGTATGAAAATCCTTATCTGTGTTCTCACCACTCATGGTGTTACAACCATCAAATGCTACGAAATAAGCTTTGCTGATGTCTATTTCCTTTTCATGTGGGAAGTCCTCAATAGTTTTCATCAATGACTGTGTATCTGTTTGTTTAACATGTACAATTCCAAGAAAATGGTCAGTTACATTTCGATCCGACGGGAAACGAACCAGAATAGCAAACTGTTCCTTTTGTGCCTCATCTGATGATTCGTCTGCCAACAGAGAATAGTATGGCGCACCACGAACTTTTTCAAGAAGTTCAGTCTCAAGAACCATATTAACAGATCTTAAAAGATCAGTGGCTATTGTTGAAGAAGTGTATTTAACACTAGAAGTTTCATTTTGTGAGCTCCGATATTCAGCTATAGCAGGAGGTTCTAAATCGGACACAAACTCGACAACACTTTCAAAACTGGTAATGGCCCAGCGGTTGGTCAGAACAAAATACAGGATTTTAATAAGGCACTGCACATACTTTCTATTTCTTTCTATATCCTTTACTTTCTTGGCCTGCACACTGGTCATCAGCATTTCAGCAACAGTCTTTTTAGCTGGTGGTACAGTTTTTGTTAAGTTGTACTTATTGAAACTGTCAGTATGACATTTCCCTTTCTCATGACTTTGTAACTTTCTTGTTGGGTGATCCCCGAGTGTGGTTCCAGTTATAAATACATTTTCTTTGTCAGTTGCTGAGAATAACTCACATATTTTACAGCAATACCCAGATCGAGCACAGCTAAAATACAGCCACGTATATTTGGCTTCATACTTAGAGGAACTGATAGACACAGAGAGACACAGACAGTTACAGACAGTCACAGACAGTCATAGACAATCACAGGCAGACACAGGCAGACACAGACAGACAGACAGACAGACAGACAGGCTGACAGACAGACAGACAGACAGACAGACAGACAGACAGACAGAGGGACAGACAGACAGACAGACAGACAGACAGACAGACAGACAATCAGACAGACAGACAGACAGTCACAGACAGTCACAGACAGTCACAGACAGTCACAGACAGTCACAGACAGTCACAGTCAGTCACAGACAGATTCAGACAGTCACAGACAGTCACAGACAATCACAAACAGTCACGGATAGTCACAGAGAGACACAGACAGACACAGACAGTCACAGACAGTCATAGACAATCACAGGCAGACACAGGCAGACACAGACAGACAGAAATACAGACAGACAGACAGACAGGAAGACAGACAGACAGGAAGACAGACAGACAGACAGACTGACAGACAGAGAGACAGACAGACAGACAGAGAGACAAACAAACAGCCAGACAGTCACAGACAGTCACAGACAGTCACAGACGGTCACAGACAGTCACAGACAGCCACAGACATTCACAGACAGTCACAGACAGTCACAGACAGTCACAGACAGTCATAGACAATCACAGGCAGACACAGAAAGACACAGACAGACAGACAGACAGTCAGATAGACAGACAGACAATCAGACAGACAGACAGAAAGACAGTCACAGACAGTCACTGACAGTCACAGACAACCACAGACCGTCACAGACATTCACAGACAGTCACAGTCTGTCACAGACATTCACAGACAGTCACAGACAGTCACAGACAGTCACAGACTGTCACAGTCACTCACAGACAGTCACAGACAGTCACAGTCAATCACAGACAGTCACAGACAGTCACATACAGTCACAGACAATCACAGACAGTCACAGACAATCACAGACAGTCACAGACAGTCACAGACAGTCACAGACAGTCACAGACAGTCACAGACAGTCACAGACAATCACAGACAGTCACAGACTCTCTCACACAGTCACAGACAGTCACAGACAGTCACAGACAGACACAGACAGTCTCAGACAGTCACTGACAGTCATAGACAATCACAGGCAGACACAGGCAGACACAGACAGACAGACAGACAGACAGACAGACATACAGACAGGCAGACAGAGAGACAGACAGACAGACAGACAGCCAGAAGGTCAGACAGACAAACAGACAGACAGACAGACAGACAGTAACAGACAGTCACAGGCAGTCACAGACAGTCACAGACAGTCACAGACAGCCACAGACAGTCACAGACAGTCACAGACAGTCATAGACAATCACAGGCAGACACAAGCAGACACAGAAAGACACACAGACAGACATACAGAGAGTCAGACAGACAGACAGACAGACAAACAGACAGACAGACAGACAGTCACAGACAGTCTCAGACAGTAAGAGACAGTGACAGACAGTCACAGACACATTCGCAGACTGTCACAGACACTCACAGACAGTCACCGACAGTCACAGACAGTCACAGACAGTCACAGTCAGTCACAGACAGTCACTGACAGTCATAGACAATCACAGGCAGACACAGGCAGACACAGGCAGACACAGACAGACAGACAGACAGACAGACAAACAGACAGACAGACAGATAGACAGTCACAGACAGTCACAAAAAAAGTCAGAGACTGTCACAGACAGTCACAGACCGTCACAGACAGCCACAGACAGTCACAGTCAGTCACAGCCAGTCACAGACAGTCACAGACAGTCACATACAGTCACAGACAATCACAAAGAGTCACGGTCAGTCACAGACAATCTCATACAGCCAAAGACATTCACAGACAGTCACAGACAGTCACAGACAGACACAGACAGTCACAGACAGTCACAGACACTCACAGACAGTCACAGACAGTCACAGACAGTCATAGACAATCACAGGCAGACACAGGCAGACACAGACAGACAGACAGACTAACAGACAGGCAGACAGACAGACAGACAGACAGACAAACAGACAGACAGACAGACAGACAGTCACATACAGTCACAGATAGTCACAGACAGTCACAGACAGTCACAGACGGTGGCAGACAGTCACTTACAGTCAAAGACAGTCACAGAAAGTCACAGACAGTCACAGACTATCAAAGACAGTCATAGACAATCACAGGCAGACATGGTCAGTCACAGACAGACATACAGACAGACAGACAGACAGACAGAGAGACAGACAAACAGACAGACAGAGAGCCAGACAGTCACAGACAGTCACAGACGGTCACTGACCGTCACAGACAGTCACAGACAGTCACAGTCAGTCACAGACAGTCACAGACAGTCACAGACATTCACAGACAGTCACAGACAGTCACAGACAGTCGCAGTCAGTCACAGACAGTCACAGACAGTCACAGACAGTCACAGACAGTCACAGACAGTCACAGACAGTCACAGACAGTCACAGACAGTCACAGACAATCACAAACAGTCACGGACAGCCACAGACGGTCTCAGACAGCCAAAGACAGTCAGAGACTGTCACAGACAGACACAGACAGACACGGACAGTCACAGACAGTCATAGACAATCACTGGCAGACACAGGCAGACACAGACAGACAGACAGACAGACAGGTAGACAGACAGACAGACAGACAGACAGACAGACAGACAATCAGACAGACAGACAGACAGTCAAAGACAGTCTCAAACAGTCAGAGACAGTCACAGACAGTAACAGACAGTCTCAGACTGTCACAGACAGACACAGACAGTTACCGACAGTCAAAGACAGTCACAGACAGTCACAGACAGTCACAGACAGTCACAGACAGTCACAGACAGTCACAGACAGTCACAGACAGTCACAGACAGTCACAGACAGTCACAGACAGTCACAGACAGTCACAGATAGACATAGACAATCACAGGCAGACACAGGCAGACACAGATAGACAGACAGACAGACAGACAGAGAGTCAGACAGACAGACAGACAGACAAACAGACAGACAGACAGACAGACAGTCTCAGGCAGTCAGAGACAGTCACAGACTGTCAGAGACATATTCGCAGACTGTCACAGACCGTCACAGACAATCACCGACAGTCACAGACAGTCACAGACAGTCACAGTCAGTCACAGACAGTCACAGACAGTCATAGACAATGACAGGCAGATACTGGCAGACACAGACATACACAGACAGACAGACAGACAGACAGACAAACAGACAGACAGACAGATAGACAGTCACAGACAGTCACAGAAAGTCAGAGACTGTCACAGACAGTCACAGACCGTCACAGACTGTCACAGACAGTCACAGACAGTCACAGACAGTCACAGACAATCACAAACAGTCACGGTCAGTCACAGACAATCTCATTTAGCCAAAGACATTCACAGACAGTCACAGACAGTCACAGACATACACAGACAGTCACAGACAGTCACAGACAGTCACAGACAGTCACAGACAGTCACAGACAGTCACAGACAGTCATAGACAATCACAGGCAGACACAGTCAGTCACAGACAGTCAGACAGACAGACAGACAGACAGATAGACAGACAAACAGACAGACAGACAGACAGTCACAGACAGTCGCAGACAGTCGCAGACAGTCACAGACAGTCACAGACGGTCACTGACCGTCACAGACAGTCACAGACAGTCACAGACAGTCACAGACGGTCGCAGACAGTCACTTACAGTCGCAGACAGTCACAGAAAGTCACAGACAGTCACAGACTGTCAAAGACATTCATAGACAATCACAGGCAGACACAGTCAGTCACAGACAGTCAGACAGACAGACAGACAGACAGATAGACAGACAAACAGACAGACAGACAGACAGACAGTCACAGACAGTCGCAGACAGTCGCAGACAGTCACAGACAGTCACAGACGGTCACTGACCGTCACAGACAGTCACAGACAGTCACAGTCATTTACAGACAGTCGCAGACTGTCACAGACAGTCACAGAGAGTCACAGACAATCACAGACAATCACAGACTGTCACAGACAGTGACAGACAGTCACAGACAGTCACATACATCCACAGACAGTCACAGTCAGTAACAGACAGTCACAGACAGTCACACACAGTCACAGACTGTCAAAGACAGTCACAGACAGTCACAGACAGTCGCAGACAATCACAAACAGTCACGGACAGTCACAGACGGTCTCAGACAGCCAAAGACAGTCACAGACTGTCACAGTCAGATACAGACAGACACGGACAGTCACAGACAGTCACAGACAGTCACAGACAGTCACAGACAGTCATAGACAATCACTGACAGACACAGGCAGACACAGACAGACAGACAGACAGAGAAGGCAGACAGAC
>JAPFQT010000323.1:35000-37500 GCA_027627225.1 Congeria kusceri
ACAGTCACAGACAGTCACAGACAGTCACAGACAGTCACAGACAATCACAGACAGTCACAGACAGTCACAGACAGTCACAGACAGACACAGACAGTCGCAGACAGTCACTGACAGTCACAGACAGTCACAGACAGTCACAGACAGTCACAGACAGTCACAGACAGTCACAGACAGTCACAGTCAGTCACAGACAGTCACTGACAGTCATAGACAATCACAGGCAGACACAGGCAGACACAGGCAGACACAGACAGACAGACAGACAGACAGACAAACAGACAGACAGACAGATAGACAGTCACAGACAGTCACAAAAAAAGTCAGAGACTGTCACAGACAGTCACAGACCGTCACAGACAGTCACAGACAGTCACAGTCAGTCACAGCCAGTCACAGACAGTCACAGACAGTCACAGACAATCACAAAGAGTCACGGTCAGTCACAGACAATATCATACAGCCAAAGACATTCACAGACAGTCACAGACAGTCACAGACAGACACAGACAGTCACAGACAGTCACAGACACTCACAGACAGTCACAGATAGTCACAGACAGTCATAGACAATCACAGGCAGACACAGGCAGACACAGACAGACAGACAGACTAACAGACAGGCAGACAGACAGATAGACAGACAGACAAACAGACAGACAGACAGACAGACAGTCACATACAGTCACAGACAGTCACAGACAGTCACAGACGGTCGCAGACAGTCACTTACAGTCACAGACAGTCACAGAAAGTCACAGACAGTCACAGACTATCAAAGACAGTCATAGACAATCACAGGCAGACACAGTCAGTCACAGACAGACATACAGACAGACAGACAGACAGACAGAGAGACAGACAAACAGACAGACAGACAGACAGACAGACAGACAGGCACATACAGTCACAGACAGTCGCAGACAGTCACAGACAGTCACAGACAGTCACAGTCAGTCACAGACAGTCACAGACAGTCACAGACATTCACAGACAGTCACAGACAGTCACAGACAGTCGCAGTCAGTCACAGACAGTCACAGACAGTCACAGACAGTCACAGACAGTCACAGACAGTCACAGACAGTCACAGACAGTCACAGACAGTCACAGACAGTCACAGACAGTCACAGACAGTCACAGACAGTCACAGACAATCACAAACAGTCACGGACAGCCACAGACGGTCTCAGACAGCCAAAGACAGTCACAGACTGTCACAGACAGACACAGACAGACACGGACAGTCACAGACAGTCACAGACAGTCACAGACAGTCATAGAAAATCACAGGCAGACACAAGCAGTCACAGACAGACAGACAGACAGACAGACAAACAGACAGACAGACTGTCACAGACAGTCACAGACGGTCGCTGACCGTCACAGACAGTCACAGACAATCACAGTCAGTCACAGACAGTCACAGACAGTCACAGACAGTCACAGACAGTCATAGACAATCACTGGCAGACACAGGCAGACACAGACAGACAGACAGACAAACAGACAGACAGACAGACATACAGACAGTCACAGACAGTCACAGACAGTCACAGACAATCACAGACCGTCACAGACATTCACAGACAGTCACAGTCTGTAACAGACATTCACAGACAGTCACAGACAGTCAAAGACAGTCACAGACTGTCACAGACAGTCACAGACAGTCACAGACTGTCACAGTCAGTCACAGACAGTCACAGACACTCACAGACAGTCACAGACAGTCACAGACAGTCGCAGACAGTAACAGACAGTCACAGACAATCACAAACAGTCACGGACAGTCACAGACTGTCTCTGACAGCCAAAGACAGTCACAGACAGTCACAGACAGTCACAGACAGACACAGACAGTCACAGACAGTCATAGACAATCACAGGCAGACACAGGCAGACACAGACAGACAGACAGACTGACAGACAGACAGACAGACATACAGACAGGCAGACAGAGAGACAGACAGACAGACTGACAGACATCCAGAACGACAGACAGACTAACAGACAGACAGACAGACAGACAGACAATCACAGACAGTCACAGACAGTCACAGACAGTCACAGACAGTCACATACAGTCACAGACAGCCACATACAGTCACAGACAGTCACAGACAGTCATAGACAATCACAGGCAGACACAGGCAGACACAGATAGACAGACAGACAGACAGACAGACAGACAGTCAGACAGACACACAGACAGACAAACAGACAGACAGACAGTCAGACAGCCAAAGACAGTCTCAGAAGTCAGAGACAGTCACAGACAGTCACAGACACATTCGCAGACTGTCACAGTCAGTCGCAGACAGTCACCGACAGTCACAGACAGTCACAGACAGTCACAGTCAGTCACAGACAGTCACAGACAGTCATAGACAATCACAGGCAGACACAGGCAGACACAGGCAGACACAGCCAAACAGACAGACAAACAGACAGACAGACAGATAAACAGTCACAGACAGTCACAGAAAGTCAGAGACTGTCA
>JAPFQT010000323.1:42500-52500 GCA_027627225.1 Congeria kusceri
CACCGACAGTCACAGACAGTCACAGACAGTCACAGTCAGTCACAGACAGTCACAGACAGTCACAGACAGTCACAGACAATCACAAACAGTCACGGTCAGTCACAGACAATCTCATTTAGCCAAAGACATTCACAGACAGTCACAGACAGTCACAGACATACACAGACAGTCACAGACAGACAGACAGTCACAGACAGTCACAGACAGTCACAGATAGTCACAGACAGTCACTGACAGTCACAGTCAGTCACAGACAGATTCAGACAGTCACAGACAGTCACAGACAATCACAAACAGTCACGGATAGTCACAGAGAGACACAGACAGACACAGACAGTCACAGACAGTCATAGACAATCACAGGCAGACACAGGCAGACACAGACAGACAGAAATACAGACAGACAGACAGACAGGAAGACAGACAGACAGACAGACTGACAGACAGAGAGACAGACAGACAGACAGAGAGACAAACAAACAGCCAGACAGTCACAGACAGTCACAGACAGTCACAGACTGTCACAGACAGTCACAGACAGCCACAGACATTCACAGACAGTCACAGACAGTCACAGACAGTCATAGACAATCACAGGCAGACACAAAAAGACACAGAAAGACAGACAGACAGACAGATAGACAGACAGACAATAAGACAGACAGACAGAAAGACAATCACAGACAGTCACTGACAGTCACAGACAACCACAGACCGTCACAGACATTCACAGACAGTCACAGTCTGTCACAGACATTCACAGACAGTCACAGACAGTCACAGACAGTCACAGACAGTCACAGACTGTCACAGTCACTCACAGACAGTCACAGACAGTCACAGTCAATCACAGACAGTCACAGACAGTCACAGACAATCACAGACAGTAACAGACAATCACAGACAGTCACAGACAGTCACAGACAGTCACAGACAGTCACAGACAGTCACAGACAGTCACAGACAGTCACAGACAGTCACAGACAGTCACAGACAGTCACAGACAGTCACAGACAATCACAGACAGTCACAGACTGTCTCACACAGTCACAGACAGTCACAGACAGTCACAGACAGACACAGACAGTCGCAGACAGTCACTGACAGTCACAGACAGTCACAGACAGTCACAGACAGTCACAGTCAGTCACAGACAGTCACTGACAGTCATAGACAATCACAGGCAGACACAGGCAGACACAGGCAGACACAGACAGACAGACAGACAGACAGACAAACAGACAGACAGACAGATAGACAGTCACAGACAGTCACAAAAAAAGTCAGAGACTGTCACAGACAGTCACAGACCGTCACAGACAGTCACAGACAGTCACAGTCAGTCACAGCCAGTCACAGACAGTCACAGACAGTCACAGACAATCACAAAGAGTCACGGTCAGTCACAGACAATATCATACAGCCAAAGACATTCACAGACAGTCACAGACAGTCACAGACAGACACAGACAGTCACAGACAGTCACAGACAGTCACAGACACTCACAGACAGTCACAGATAGTCACAGACAGTCATAGACAATCACAGGCAGACACAGGCAGACACAGACAGACAGACAGACTAACAGACAGGCAGACAGACAGACAGACAGACAGACAAACAGACAGACAGACAGACAGACAGTCACATACAGTCACAGACAGTCACAGACAGTCACAGACGGTCGCAGACAGTCACTTACAGTCACAGACAGTCACAGAAAGTCACAGACAGTCACAGACTATCAAAGACAGTCATAGACAATCACAGGCAGACACAGTCAGTCACAGACAGACATACAGACAGACAGACAGACAGACAGAGAGACAGACAAACAGACAGACAGACAGCCAGACAGTCACAGACAGTCACAGACAGTCACAGACGGTCACTGACCGTCACAGACAGTCACAGACAGTCACAGTCAGTCACAGACAGTCACAGACAGTCACAGACATTCACAGACAGTCACAGACAGTCACAGACAGTCGCAGTCAGTCACAGACAGTCACAGACAGTCACAGACAGTCACAGACAGTCACAGACAGTAACAGACAGTCACAGACAGTCACAGACAGTCACAGACAGTCACAGACAGTCACAGACAGTCACAGACAGTCACAGACAATCACAAACAGTCACGGACAGCCACAGACGGTCTCAGACAGCCAAAGACAGTCACAGACGGTCGCAGACAGTCACAGAGAGTCCCAGACAGTCACAGACAATCACAGTCAGACACAGGCAGACACAGACAGACAGACAGACAGACAGACAGGCTGACAGACAGACAGACAGACAGACAGAGAGACAGACAGACAGACAGACAGACAGACAATCAGACAGACAGACAGACAGTCACAGACAGTCACAGACAGTCACAGACAGTCACAGACAGTCACAGACAGTCACAGTCAGTCACAGACAGATTCAGACAGTCACAGACAGTCACAGACAATCACAAACAGTCACGGATAGTCACAGAGAGACACAGACAGACACAGACAATCACAGACAGTCATAGACAATCACAGGCAGACACAGGCAGACACAGACAGACAGAAATACAGACAGACAGACAGACAGGAAGACAGACAGACAGACAGACTGACAGACAGAGAGACAGACAGACAGACAGAGAGACAAACAAACAGCCAGACAGCCACAGACAGTCACAGACAGTCACAGACAGTCACAGACTGTCACAGACAGTCACAGACAGCCACAGACATTCACAGACAGTCACAGACAGTCACAGACAGTCATAGACAATCACAGGCAGACACAGAAAGACACAGACAGACAGACAGACAGACAGATAGACAGACAGACAATCAGACAGACAAACAGAAAGACAATCACAGACAGTCACTGACAGTCACAGACAACCACAGACCGTCACAGACATTCACAGACAGTCACAGTCTGTCACAGACATTCACAGACAGTCACAGACAGTCACAGACAGTCACAGACAGTCACAGACAGTCACAGACAGTCACAGACTGTCACAGTCACTCACAGACAGTCACAGACAGTCACAGTCAATCACAGACAGTCACAGACAGTCACAGACAGTCACAGACAATCACAGACAGTCACAGACAATCACAGACAGTCACAGACAGTCACAGACAGTCACAGACAGTCACAGACAGTCACATACAGTCACAGACAGTCACAGACAGTCACAGACAGTCACAGACAATCACAGACAGTCACAGACTGTCTCACACAGTCACAGACAGTCACAGACAGTAACAGACAGACACAGACAGTCGCAGACAGTCACTGACAGTCATAGACAATCACAGGCAGACACAGGCAGACACAGACAGACAGACAGACAGACAGACAGACAGACATACAGACAGGCAGACAGAGAGACAGACAGACAGACAGACAGACATACAGACAGACAGTCACATACAGTCACAGACAGTCACAGACAGTCACAGACAATCACAGACAGTCACAAACAGTCACGGATAGTCACAGAGAGACACAGACAGACACAGACAGTCACAGACAGTCATTGACAATCACAGGCAGACACAGGCAGACACAGACAGACAGAAATACAGACAGACAGACAGACAGGAAGACAGACAGACAGACAGACTGACAGACAGAGAGACAGACAGACAGACAGAGAGACAAACAAACAGCCAGACAGTCACAGACAGTCACAGACAGTCACAGACAGTCACAGACTGTCACAGACTGTCACAGACAGTCACAGACAGCCACAGACATTCACAGACAGTCACAGACAGTCACAGACAGTCATAGACAATCACAGGCAGACACAGGCAGACACAGACAGACAGACAGACTAACAGACAGGCAGACAGACAGACAGACAGACAGACAAACAGACAGACAGACAGACAGTCACATACAGTCACAGACAGTCACAGACAGTAACAGACAGTCACAGACGGTCGCAGACAGTCACTTACAGTCACAGACAGTCACAGACAGTCACAGACTATCAAAGACAGTCATAGACAATCACAGGCAGACACAGTCAGTCACAGACAGACATACAGACAGACAGACAGAGAGACAGACAAACAGACAGACAGATAGCCAGACAGTCACAGACAGTCACAGACAGTCACAGACGGTCACTGACCGTCACAGACAGTCACAGACAGTCACAGTCAGTCACAGACAGTCACAGACAGTCGCAGACATTCACAGACAGTCACAGACAGTCACAGACAGTCGCAGTCAGTCACAGACAGTCACAGACAGTCACAGACAGTCACAGACAGTCACAGACAGTCACAGACAGTCACAGACAGTCACAGACAGTCACAGACAATCACAAACAGTCACTGACAGCCACAGACGGTCTCAGAGAGCCAAAGACAGTCACAGACTGTCACAGACAGACACAGACAGACACGGACAGTCACAGACAGTCACAGACAGTCATAGACAATCACAGGCAGACACAGGCAGTCACAGACAGACAGACAGACAGACAAACATACAGACAGACTGTCGCAGACAGTCACAGACAGTCACAGACAGTCACAGACAGTCACGGACAGTCACAGACGGTCTCAGACAGCGAAAGACTGTCACAGACTGTCACAGACAGACAAAGACAGACACGGACAGTCACAGACAGTCACAGACAGTCATAGACAATCACTGGCAGACACAGGCAGACACAGACAGACAGACAGACAGACAGACAGACAAACAGACAGACAGACAGACAGACAGACAGTCACAGACAGTCACAGACAGTCACAGACAATCACAGACCGTCACAGACATTCACAGACAGTCACAGTCTGTAACAGACATTCACAGACATTCACAGACAGTCACAGACAGTCACAGACAGTCACAGACAGTCAGAGACTGTCACAGACAGTCACAGACAGTCACAGACAGTCACAGACTGTCACAGTCAGTCACAGACAGTCACAGACACTCACAGAAAGTCACAGACAGTCACAGACAGTCACAGACAGTCACAGACAGTCACAGACAGTCACAGACAATCACAAACAGTCACGGACAGTCACAGACTGTCTCAGACAGCCAAAGACAGTCACAGACAGTCACAGACAGTCACAGACAGACACAGACAGTCACAGACAGTCACAGACAGTCATAGACAATCACAGGCAGACACAGGCAGACACAGACAGACAGACAGACTGACAGACAGACAGACAGACATACAGACAGGCAGACAGAGAGACAGACAGACAGACTGACAGACATCCAGAACGACAGACAGACTAACAGACAGACAGACAGACAGACAATCACAGACAGACACAGACAGTCACAGTCAGTCACAGACAGTCACAGACAGTCACAGACAGTCACAGACAGTCACAGACAATCTCAGACAGTCACAGACAGTCACAGACAGTCACAGACAGTCACAGACAGTCACAGACAGTCACAGTCAGTCACAGACAGTCTCAGACAGTCGTAGACAGTCACAGACAGTCACAGACAGTCACAGACAGTCACAGACAGTCACAGACAGTCACAGACAATCACAAACAGTCACGGACAGTCACAGACGGTCTCAGACAGCGAAAGACTGTCACAGACTGTCACAGACAGACAAAGACAGACACGGACAGTCACAGACAGTCACAGACAGTCATAGACAATCACTGGCAGACACAGGCAGACAGTCACAGACAGACAGACAGACAGACAGACAAACAGACAGACAGACAGACAGACAGACAGTCACAGACAGTCACAGACAGTCACAGACAATCACAGACCGTCACAGACATTCACAGACAGTCACAGTCTGTAA
This sequence comes from Congeria kusceri, assembly GCA_027627225.1. Lineage (NCBI taxonomy): Eukaryota > Metazoa > Mollusca > Bivalvia > Myida > Dreissenidae > Congeria > Congeria kusceri. The sequence goes on from JAPFQT010000323.1 coordinate 48,311, forward strand.
CAGACATTCACAGACAGTCACAGACAGTCACAGACAGTCACAGACTGTCACAGACAGTCACAGACAGTCACAGACAGTCACAGACTGTCACAGTCAGTCACAGACAGTCACAGACACTCACAGTCAGTCACAGACAGTCACAGACAGTCACAGACAGTCACAGACAATCACAGACAGTCACAGACTGTCTCACACAGTCACAGACAGTCACAGACAGTCACAGACAGACACAGACAGTCGCAGACAGTCACTGACAGTCATAGACAATCACAGACAGACACAGGCAGACACAGACAGACAGACAGAGAGACAGACAGACAGACATACAGACAGGCAGACACAGAGACAGACAGACAGACAGACAGCCAGAAGGACAGACAGACAAACAGACAGACAGACAGTAACAGACAGTCACAGACAGTCACAGACAGTCACAGACAGTCACAGACAGCCACAGACAGTCACAGACAGTCACAGACAGTCATAGACAATCACAGGCAGACACAAGCAGACACAGAAAGACAGACAGACAGACATACAGAGAGTCAGACAGACAGACAGACAGACAAACAGACAGACAGACAGACAGACAGTCAAAGACAGTCTCAGACAGTCAGAGACAGTGACAGACAGTCACAGACACATTCGCAGACTGTCACAGACACTCACAGACAGTCACCGACAGTCACAGACAGTCACAGACAGTCACAGTCAGTCACAGACAGTCACTGACAGTCATAGACAATCACAGGCAGACACAGGCAGACACAGGCAGACACAGACAGACAGACAGACAGACAGACAAACACACAGACAGACAGATAGACAGTCACAGACAGTCACAAAAAAAGTCAGAGACTGTCACAGACAGTCACAGACCGTCACAGACAGTCACCGTCAGTCACAGCCAGTCACAGACAGTCGCAGACTGTCACAGACAGTCACAGACAGTCACAGACAGTCACAGACAGTCACAGACAGTCACAGACAGTCACAGACAATCACAAACAGTCACGGTCAGTCACAGACAATCTCATTTAGCCAAAGACATTCACAGACAGTCACAGACAGTCACAGACATACACAGACAGTCACAGACAGACAGACAGTCACAGACAGTCACAGACAGTCACAGATAGTCACAGACAGTCACTGACAGTCACAGTCAGTCACAGACAGATTCAGACAGTCACAGACAGTCACAGACAATCACAAACAGTCACGGATAGTCACAGAGAGACACAGACAGACACAGACAGTCACAGACAGTCATAGACAATCACAGGCAGACACAGGCAGACACAGACAGACAGAAATACAGACAGACAGACAGACAGGAAGACAGACAGACAGACAGACTGACAGACAGAGAGACAGACAGACAGACAGAGAGACAAACAAACAGCCAGACAGTCGCAGACAGTCACAGACAGTCACAGACTGTCACAGACAGTCACAGACAGCCACAGACATTCACAGACAGTCACAGACAGTCACAGACAGTCATAGACAATCACAGGCAGACACAGAAAGACACAGAAAGACAGACAGACAGACAGATAGACAGACAGACAATAAGACAGACAGACAGAAAGACAATCACAGACAGTCACTGACAGTCACAGACAACCACAGACCGTCACAGACATTCACAGACAGTCACAGTCTGTCACAGACATTCACAGACAGTCACAGACAGTCACAGACAGTCACAGACAGTCACAGACTGTCACAGTCACTCACAGACAGTCACAGACAGTCACAGTCAATCACAGACAGTCACAGATAGTCACAGACAGTCACAGACAAACTCAGACAGTAACAGACAATCACAGACAGTCACAGACAGTCACAGACAGTCACAGACAGTCACAGACAGTCACAGACAGTCACAGACAGTCACAGACAGTCACAGACAGTCACAGACAATCACAGACAGTCACAGACTGTCTCACACAGTCACAGACAGTCACAGACAGTCACAGACAGACACAGACAGTCGCAGACAGTCACTGACAGTCACAGACAGTCACAGACAGTCACAGACAGTCACAGACAGTCACAGTCAGTCACAGACAGTCACTGACAGTCATAGACAATCACAGGCAGACACAGGCAGACACAGGCACACACAGACAGACAGACAGACAGACCGACAAACAGACAGACAGACAGATAGACAGTCACAGACAGTCACAAAAAAAGTCAGAGACTGTCACAGACAGTCACAGACCGTCACAGACAGTCACAGACAGTCACAGTCAGTCACAGCCAGTCACAGACAGTCACAGACAGTCACAGACAATCACAAAGAGTCACGGTCAGTCACAGACAATATCATACAGCCAAAGACATTCACAGACAGTCACAGACAGTCACAGACAGACACAGACAGTCACAGACAGTCACAGACACTCACAGACAGTCACAGATAGTCACAGACAGTCATAGACAATCACAGGCAGACACAGGCAGACACAGACAGACAGACAGACTAACAGACAGGCAGACAGACAGACAGACAGACAGACAAACAGACAGACAGACAGACAGACAGTCACATACAGTCACAGACAGTCACAGACAGTCACAGACGGTCGCAGACAGTCACTTACAGTCACAGACAGTCACAGAAAGTCACAGACAGTCACAGACTATCAAAGACAGTCATAGACAATCACAGGCAGACACAGTCAGTCACAGACAGACATACAGACAGACAGACAGACAGACAGAGAGACAGACAAACAGACAGACAGACAGCCAGACAGTCACAGACAGTCACAGACAGTCACAGACGGTCACTGACCGTCACAGACAGTCACAGACAGTCACAGTCAGTCACAGACAGTCACAGACAGTCACAGACATTCTCAGACAGTCACAGACAGTCACAGACAGTCGCAGTCAGTCACAGACAGTCACAGACAGTCACAGACAGTCACAGACAGTCACAGACAGTAACAGACAGTCACAGACAGTCACAGACAGTCACAGACAGTCACAGACAGTCACAGACAGTCACAGACAGTCACAGACAATCACAAACAGTCACGGACAGCCACAGACGGTCTCAGACAGCCAAAGACAGTCACAGACGGTCGCAGACAGTCACAGAGAGTCCCAGACAGTCACAGACAATCACAGTCAGACACAGGCAGACACAGACAGACAGACAGACAGACAGACAGGCTGACAGACAGACAGACAGACAGACAGAGAGACAGACAGACAGACAGACAGACAGACAGACAGACAGACAGACAATCAGACAGACAGACAGACAGTCACAGACAGTCACAGACAGTCACAGACAGTCACAGACAGTCACAGTCAGTCACAGACAGATTCAGACAGTCACAGACAGTCACAGACAATCACAAACAGTCACGGATAGTCACAGAGAGACACAGACAGACACAGACAATCACAGACAGTCATAGACAATCACAGGCAGACACAGGCAGACACAGACAGACAGAAATACAGACAGACAGACAGACAGGAAGACAGACAGACAGACAGACTGACAGACAGAGAGACAGACAGACAGACAGAGAGACAAACAAACAGCCAGACAGTCACAGACAGTCACAGACAGTCACAGACAGTCACAGACAGTCACAGACTGTCACAGACAGTCACAGACAGCCACAGACATTCACAGACAGTCACAGACAGTCATAGACAATCACAGGCAGACACAGAAAGACACAGACAGACAGACAGACAGACAGATAGACAGACAGACAATCAGACAGACAGACAGAAAGACAATCACAGACAGTCACTGACAGTCACAGACAACCACAGACCGTCACAGACATTCACAGACAGTCACAGTCTGTCACAGACATTCACAGACAGTCACAGACAGTCACAGACAGTCACAGACAGTCACAGACAGTCACAGACTGTCACAGTCACTCACAGACAGTCACAGACAGTCACAGTCAATCACAGACAGTCACAGACAGTCACAGACAGTCACAGACAATCACAGACAGTCACAGACAATCACAGACAGTCACAGACAGTCACAGACAGTCACAGACAGTCACATACAGTCACAGACAGTCACAGACAGTCACAGACAGTCACAGACAATCACAGACAGTCACAGACTGTCTCACACAGTCACAGACAGTCACAGACAGTAACAGACAGACACAGACAGACACAGACAGTCG
>JAPFQT010000323.1:100000-102500 GCA_027627225.1 Congeria kusceri
TGTAACTATCTGTGACTGTCTGTGACTGTCTGTGATTGTCTGCGACGGTCTGTGACTCTCTGCGACTGTCTGTGCCTGTCTGCGACTGTCTGTGACTGTCTGTGACTGTCTGTGACTGTCTGTCTTTCTGTCTGTCAGTCTGTCATTCTGTCTGTATGTCTGTCTGTCTGTCTGTCTGTCTGTCTGTCTGTGTCTGCCATAGTCTGTCTGTGACAGTCTGCGACTGTCTGTCTCACTGAGACTGTCCGTCCGAGACTGTCTGTCTGTCTGTGACTGTCTGTCTGTGACTGTCTGTCTGTCTGTGACTGTCTGTCTGTCTGTGACTGTCTGTCTGTGACTGTTAGTGACTGTCTGTTGCTGTCTGCGACTCTCTGTGACTGTATGTGACTGTCTGTGACTGTCTGTGACTGTCTGTGACTGGCTGTGACTGTCTCTGACTGTCTGTGACTGTCTGTCAGTCTGTCTGTCTGTCTGTTTGTCTCTCTGTCTGTCTGTCTGTCTGTCTGTGTCTGTCTGCGTCTGCCTGTGATTGTCTGTGACTGTCTGTGATTGTCTGCGACTGTCTGTGACTGTCTGTGACTGTCTGTGACTGTCTGTGACTGTCTGTGACTGTCAGTGACTGTCTGTGACTGTCTGTGACTCTCTGTGTGTCTATCTGTGTATCTGTCTGTGACTGTCTGTGACTGTCTGTGACTGTCTATGACTGTCTGTGACTTTCTGTGACTGTCTGTGACTGTCTGTGACTGTCTGTGTGTCTGTCCGTCTGTCTGTCTGTGCTTGTGTTTCTGACTGTCTGTGACTGTCTGTCTGTCTGTCTGTCTGTCTGACTGTCAGTCTGAGACTGCCGTCTGAGACTGTCTGTCTGAGACTGTCCGTCTGAGACTGTCTGTCTGAGACTGTCCGTCCGAGAGTGTCTGTCTGTCTGAGACGGTCCGACTGAGACTGTCTGTCTGTCTGTCTGTGACTGTCTGTCTGTCTGTTACTGTCTGTCTGTGTCTGTCTGTGACAGTCTGTGACTGTCCGTGACTCTCTGTGACTGTCTGTAACTGTCTCTGACTGTCTGTGTCTGCCTGTGACTGTCTGTGACTGTCTGTGACTGTCTGTGACTGTCTGAGTCTGTCTGTGACTGTCCGTGACTGTTTGTGACTCTCTGTGACTGTCTGTCTGTCTGTCTGTCTGTCTGTCTGTCTGTAACAGTATGTCTGCCTGTCTGTCTGTCTGACTGTCTGTCTGTCTGAGACTGACTGTCTGAGACTGTCCGTCTGAGGCTGTGTGACTGAGACTGTCCGTCTGAGACTGTCTGTCTGAGACTGTCCGTCTGAGACTGTCTGTCTGAGACTGTCCGTCTGTGGCTGTCTGTCTGAGTCTGTCCGTCTGAGATTGTCTGTCTGATACTGTCCGTCTGAGACTGTCTGTCTGTCTGAGACGATCCGTCTGAGACTGTCTGTCTGTCTGTCTGAGACTGTCTGTCTGTGAGTGTCTGTCTGTCTGAGTCGGTCCGACTGAGACTGTCTGTCTGTGACTGTCTGTGCCTGTCTGTGACTCTCTGTGTCTGTCTGTGTCTGTCTGTGACTGTCTGCGGCTGTCTGTGACTGTCTGTGACTGTCTGTGACTGTCTGTGACTGTCTGTGACTGTCTGTGACTGTCTGTCTGTCTGTCTGTCGTTCCGTTTCTCTGTCTGTCTGTCTGTCTGTCTGTCAGTCTGTCTAACTGACTGTCTGTGTGTCTGTCTGTGTGTCTGTCTGTCTGTCTGAGACGGTCCGTCTGAGACTGTCTGTCTGTGACTTTCTGTGTCTGGCTGTGATGTCTGTGTCTGTCTGTGACTGTCTGCGGCTGTCTGTGACTGTCTGAGACTGTCTATGACTGTCTGTGACTGTCTGTGACTGTCTGTGACTGTCTGTCACTGTCTGTGACTGTCTGTGAGTGTCTGTGTTTGTCTGCTACTGTCTGTGACTGTCTGCGACTGTCTGCGACTGTCTGTGACTGTCTGTGACTGTCTGTCTGTCTGTCTGTCTGTCGTTCAGTCTGTTTGTCTGTCTGTCTGTCTGTCAGTCTGTCTCTCTGACTGTTTGTGTGTCTGTCTGTGTGTCTGTCTGTCTTAGACTGTCTGTCTGTGACTACCCGTATGAGACTGTCCGCCTCAGACTGTCCGTCTGAGATTGTCCGTCTGAGACTGTCCGGCTGAGACAGTCTGTCTGAGACTGTCGTCTGAGACTGTCTGAGACTGTCTGAGACTGACCGTCTGCGATTGTCTGTCAGATTGAGACTGTCGGTCTGAGACTGTCTGTCTGTCTGAGACGGTCCGTGTGAGACTGTCTGTCTATCAGTCTGTAACTGTCTGTCTGTGACTGTCTGTCTGTATGTGACTGTCTGTCTGTCTGTGACTGTCTGTCTGCCTGTGAATGTCTCTGTCTGTCTGTGACTGTCTGTCTGTGACTGTCTGTCTGTGACTGTCTGTCCGAGACTGTCTGTCTGAGACTGTCCGTCTGAGACTGGCTGT
>JAPFQT010000323.1:107500-120000 GCA_027627225.1 Congeria kusceri
TCTGTCTGTCTGTCTGTCTGTCTGTCTGTGTCTGTCTGTGACTGTATGTGTCTGTCTGTGTCTGTCTGTGACTGTCTGTCTGTGTCAGTCTGTGACTGTCTGTGTCTGTCTGTGACTGTCTGTGACTGTCTGTGACTGTCTGCGACAGTCTGTCTGTCTGTCTGTTTGTCTGTCTGTCCGTCTGTCTGTCTGTCTGTCTGTGTCTGCCTGCGTCTGCCTGTGATTGTCTGTGACTGTCTGTGACTGTCTGTGAGTGTGTGTGACTGTCTGTGACTGTCTGTGACAGTCTGTGACTGTATGTGACTGTCTGCGACTGTCTGTGACTCTCTGTGACTGTGTGTGACTGTCTGTGATTGTCTGTGACTGTCTGTGACTGTCTGTGTCTGCCTGTGACTGTCTGTGACTGCATGTGACTGTCTGTGTCTCTCTGTGACTGTCTGCGACTCTCTGTGACAGTCTGTGACTGTCTGTGACTGTCTGTGACTGTCTGTCTGTGTGTCTGTCTGTGTGTCTGTCTGGGTGTTTGTCTGTGTGTCTGTCTGTGTGTCTGTCTGTGTGTATGTCTGTGTGTCTGTCTGTGTGTCGGTCTGTGACTGTCTGTGACTGTCTGTGATTTTCTGTGACTGTCTATGACTGTCTGTGACTGTCTGTGACTGTCTGTGACTGTCTGTGACTGTCTGTGACTGTCTGTGTCTGCCTGTGTCTGCCTGTGATTGTCTATGACTGTCTGTGACTGTCTGTGACTGTCTGTGACTGTATGAGCCTGTCTGTGACTGTCTGTGACTGTCTGTGACTGTCTGCGACTGTCTGTAACTGTCTGCGACTGTCTGTGACTGTCTGCCACTGTCTGTGACTGTCTGCGACTGTCTGTGACTGTCTGCGACTGTCTGTGACTGTCTGTGACTGTCTGGGACTGTCTGTGTCTGTCTGTGACTGTCTGTGACTGTCTGTGACTGCCTGTGACTGTCTGAGACTGTCTGTGACTGTCCGTGACTGTTTGTGACTGTTTGTCTGTCTGTCTGTCTGTCTGCCTGTCTGTCAATTTGTCTGTCTGTCTGTCTGTCTGTCTGTCTGCGACAGTCTGTGACTCTCTGTGACTGTCTGAGACTGTCTTCGACTGTCCGTGACTGTTTGTGACTGTCTGTCTGTCTGTCTGTCTCTCTGTGTGTCTGCCTGTCTATCTGTCTGTCTGTCTGTCTGTCTGTCTGTCTGCCTGTCTGAGACTGTCTGTCTGAGACGGTCCGTCCGAGACTGTCCGTCTCAGACTGTTTGTCTCACTGTGACTGTCTGTCTGTCTGTGACTATCTGTGTCTGTCTGTGACTGTCTGTGAATATCTGTCTGTCTGTCTGCGACTGTCTGTGACAGTCTGCGACTGTCTGTCAGTCTGTCTGTCTGTCTGTTTGTCTGTCTGCGACTGTCTGTGACTGTCTGTGTCTGTCTGTGACTTTCTGCGACTGTCTGTGACTGTCTGTGACTGTCTGTGACTGTCTGTGACTGTCTGTGACTGTCTTTGACTGTCTGTCTGTCTGTCTGTCTGTCGTTCCGACTGTCTGACTGTCTGTCTGTCTCTCTGCCTATATTCGATATTAATCTCCTGAAGTTCTCTCTTGAGTTTCATTATTCCTATATTCGATCTTTATCTTCTGTTAAGGTCTCCGGAGTCTCATTACACTTATATTCGATGTTTATCTCCTGATGATATCTCTGGACTTTCATTATTCCTATCTTCGATATTTACCTCCTGATGCTGTCTCTGGAGACTTGATATTCCTACATTCCATATTTATCTCCTGCTGATATCTCTGTAGTTTCATTACTACTATTTTCGATATTTATCTGCTGATGCTGTCTCTGGAGTTTCATTATTCCTATATTCGATATTTGTCTCCAGATGATGTCTCTGGAATTTGATTTCTCCTATATTTGTTGTTTATTTCCTGATGATATCTCGGAAATTTCGTTATTCATGTATTCGACATTTATCTCCCGATGCTTTCCCTGGAGTTTCATTATTCTTATATTCGATATTTATCTCCTGATGATGTCTCTGGAGTTTCATTACTCCTAAATTCGATATTTATCTCCTGATAATGTATCTGGAGTTTAATTACTCCTATATCCGATATTTATCTCCTGATGATATCTCTGGAGTTTCATTTATCCTATAATCGAAATTTATCTCCTGATAATCTCTCCGGAGATTCATTATTCCTATATTCGATATTTATGTCCTGTTGACGACTCTGGAGTTTCATTATTCCGATAGTCGATATGTCTCTCTTGATAATGTCTCTGGAGTTTCATTATTCCTATATTCGAAATTGATTTCCTGATGCTGTCTCTGGAGTCTCGTTATTCCGATATTCGATATTTATTTTCTGGTGATGTCACTGGAGTTTCTTTACTCCTGTATTCGATATTTATCTCCTGATGCTGTCTCTGGAGTCTCATTATTCCTATATTCGATATGTATATCCTGATAATGTCTCTGATGTCTAATTATTACTATATTCGATATTTATCTCTTGATGATTTCTCTGGAGTTTCATTACTCCTATATACGATATTGATTTCCTGATGCTGTCTCTTGAGTCTCATTAGTCCTATATTCCATTTATTTATCTCCTTATTATGTCTCTGGCGTTTCATTACTCCTAGATTTGATGTTTATGTCCTGATGATATCTTTGGAGTTTCATTATTCTTATATTCGATATTTATCTCCTGATTATATCTCTGGAGTTTAATTACTGCTATATTCGATATTTATCTCCTGATAATGTCTCCGGAGACTCCTTATTATTCCTATATTCGATATGTATATCCGGATGACGACTCTGGAGTTTTATTATTCCTATATACGATATTTATCCCCTGATTCTGAATATGGAGTCTCATTATTCCTATATTCGATATTTATCTCCTAATGATAGTCCTCAGTTTCATTATTCCTATATTCGATATTTATCTCCTGTTGCTGTCTCTGGAGTTTTATTATACCTATTGTGCAAATTTTCTCCTGAAGATGTCTCTGAAGTTTCACTAGTCCTATATTCGATATTTATCTCCTGATGATGTCTCTGGAGTTTCATTATTCCTATATTCGATATTTATCTCCTGATGATGTCGCTGGAGTATCATTATTCCTATCTTCGATATGTATATGCTGATGATATCTGTAGAGATTCATTTTTTCTATATTCAATATTTATCTCTTGATGATGTCTTTAGAGTTTCATTACTCCTATATTCGATATTTATCACATGATGCTTTCTCTGGAGTCTCATTATTATTATACTCGATATTTATCTCCTGATGCTGTCTCTGGACTTCCGTTATTCCTATATTCCATTTTTATCTCCAGATGATGTCTTTGGAGTTTCATTACTCATAAATTCGATATTTATCTCCTAATGATTTTCCTAAGTTTCATTATTCCTATATTCGATATTAATCTCCTGAAGTTCTCTCTTGAGTTTCATTATTCCTATATTCGATCTTTATCTTCTGTTAAGGTCTCCGGAGTCTCATTACACTTATATTCGATGTTTATCTCCTGATGATATCTCTGGACTTTCATTATTCCTATCTTCGATATTTACCTCCTGATGCTGTCTCTGGAGACTTGTTATTCCTACATTCGATATTTATCTCCTGCTGATGTCTCTGTCGTTTCATTACTACTATTTTCGATATTTATCTGCTGATGCTGTCTCTGGAGTTTCATTATTCCTGTATTCGATATTTATCTCCAGATGATGTCTCTGGAATTTGATTTCTCCTATTTGTTGTTTATTTCCTGATAATATCTCGGAAGTTTCATTATTCATGTATTCGACATTTATCTCCCGATGCTTTCCCTGGAGTTTCATTATTCTTATATTCGATATTTGCCTACTGATGATGTCTCTGGAGTTTCATTACTCCTAAATTCGATATTTATCTCCTGATAATGTAGCTGGAGTTTCATTACTCCTATATCCGATATTTATCTCCTGATGATATCTCTGGAGTTTCATTTATCCTATAATCGAAATTTATCTCCTGATGCTCACTCCGGAGATTCTTTATTCCTATATTCGAAAATTATTTCCTGTAGACGACTCTGGAGTTTCATTATTCCGATATTCGATATGTCTCACTTGATAATGTCTCTGGAGTTTCATTATTCCTATATTCGATATTTATCTCCAAATGATAGTCCTCAGTTTCATTATTCCTATATTCGATATTTATCTCCTGATTTTGTCTCTGGAGTTTTATTATACCTATTGTGCAAATTTTCTCCTGAAGATGTCTCTGAAGTTTCACTAGTCCAATATTCGATATTTATCTTCCTGCTGATGTCTCTGTTATTTCATTACTACTATATTCGATATTTATCTGCTGAAGCTGTCTCTGGTGTCTCATTATTCCTATTTTCGATTTTTATCTCCTAATGATGTCACTGGAGATTCATTACTCCTATGTTCGATATTTATCACCTGAAGATATATATAGAGTTTCATTTTTCCTATATTCGTTATTGATCTGCTGATGTTGTCTCTGGATTTTCATTACTCCTATATTCGATATTTATCTCCTGATGATGTCTCTGGAGTTTCATTCCTATATTCGATATTTATCTCCTGATGATGTCGCTGGAGTATCATTATTCCTATCTTCGATATGTATATGCTGATGATATCTGTAGAGATTCATTTTTTCTATATTCAATATTTATCTCTTGATGATGTCTTTAGAGTTTCATTACTCCTATATTCGATATTTATCACATGATGCTTTCTCTGGAGTCTCATTATTATTATACTCGATATTTATCTCCTGATGCTGTCTCTGAACTTCCGTTATTCCTATATTCCATTTTTATCTCCAGATGATGTCTTTGGAGTTTCATTACTCATATATTCGATATTTATCTCCTAATGATTTTCCTAAGTTTCATTATTCCTATATTCGATATTAATCTCCTGAAGTTCTCTCTGGAGTTTCATTATTCCTATATTCGATCTTTATCTTCTGTTAAGGTCTCCGGAGTCTCATTACACTTATATTCGATGTTTATCTCCTGATGATATCTCTGGACTTTCATTATTCCTATCTTCGATATTTACCTCCTGATGCTGTCTGTGGAGACTGGTTATTCCTACATTCGATATTTATCTCCTGCTGATGTCTCTGTAGTTTCATTACTACTATTTTCGATATTTATCTGCTGATGCTGTCTCTGGAGTCTCATTATTCCTATATTCGATATTTGTCTCAAGATGATGTCTCTGGAATTTGATTTCTCCTATATTTGTTGTTTATTTCCTGATGATATCTCGGAAGTTTCATTATTCATGTATTCGACATTTATCTCCCGATGCTTTCCCTGGAGTTTCATTATTCTTATATTCGATATGCATATCCTGATGATGTCTCTGGAGATTCATTATTCCTATATTCGACATTTATCTCCTGGTGATGTCTCTTGTGTCTCATTATTCATATGATACGATTTATCTCCTGATGATGTCTCTGTAGTCTCGTTAGTCGTATATTCGATATTTATCTCCTCATGATGTCTCTGGAGTCTCATTATACGTATATTCGATATTTATCTCCAGATGAAGTCTCTGGATTTTCATTATTCCTATATTCGATATGTATATCATGATACTGCCTCTGGAGTCTCATTATTCATATAGTATATATTTATCTCCTGATGCTGTCTGTTTAGTTTCGTTATTCCTATATTCGATATATATCTCCTAATGTTTTTTCTCAGTTTCATAATTCCTATATTCGATATTTATATCCTGATGCTGTGTCTGGAGTCTCATTATTCCTATATTCGATATTTATCTCCTGATGATGTCTCTGGAGTGTTATTATTCCTATATTCGATATGTATATCCTGATGCTGTCTCTGGAGACTCATTATTCCTATATTCGATATTTATCTCCTGATGCTGTCTCTGGAGTCTCATTATTCCTATATTCGATATTTATCTCCTGATGCTGTCTATGCAGTTTCGTTATTCCTATATTCGATATTTATCTCCTGATGATGTCTCTGGAGTCTCATTATTCCTAAATAAGATATTTATATCCTGATGCTGTCTCTGCAGTTTCGTTATTCCTATATTCGATATTTATCTCCTGATGATGTCTCTGGAGTTTCATTATTCCTATATTCAATATTTATCTCCTGAAGATGTCTCTGGAATTTCATTACAATTATATTCGATATTTATGCAATCCCTCGAGTCTCATTATTCCGATATTCGATATTTATCTCATGATTTTGTCTGTGGAGTTTCATTTTTCCTATATTCGATATTGATTTCCTGATGCTGTCTCTGGATTCTCATTACTCCTATATTGGATATTTATCTCCTGATGATGTCTCTGGAGTTTCATTATTCCTATATTCGATATTGATTTCCTGATGCTGTTTCTGGATTCTCATTACTCCTATATTCGATATGTATATCCTGACGATGTCTCTGGAGATTCATTACTCCTATATTCGATATTCATCCCGTGATGCTTTGTCTGGAGTCTTATAATTCCTGCATTCGATATGTATCTCCTGAAATGTCTCTGGAGTCTCATTAGTTCTATATTCCATATTTATCTCGTAATGATGGCTCTGGAGTCGCATTTTACCTATATTCGATCTCCTGATGATGTATCTGGAGTTTCAATGCTCCTATATTCGATATTTATCTCCTGATGATGTCTTTTGAGTTTCATTATTCCAATATGTATATCCTGATGATGTCCCTGGAGATTCATTATTCCAATATTCGATATTTATCTCCTGCTGATGTCTCTGTAGTTGTTACTACTATTTTCGATTTATATCTGCTGATGCTGTCTCTGGAATCTCATTATTCAAATATTCGATATTTATCTCCTGATGATGTCTCTGGAATTTCATTACTCCTATATTTGATGTTTACTTCCTTATTCATTATTCATATATTCGATATTTATCTCCTGATTCTTTCTCTCGAGTTTCATTATTCTTATATTCGATAGTTATCTCCTGATGATGTCTCTGGAGTTTTAATATTCTTATATTCGATATGTTTATCCTGATGATGTCTCTGGAGATTCATTATTCCTATATGAGAAATTTATCTGCTGATGATGTCTCTTGTGTCTCATTATTCCTATATACGATATTTATATCCTGATGATATATCTATAGTTTCATTATTCCTATATTCGATATTTATCTCCTGATACTGTCTCTGGAATCACATTAGTCCTATATTCGATATTTATCTCCTGATGATGTCTCTGGAGTTTCATTACTCCTATATTCGAAATGTATCTCCTGATCATGTATCTGGAGTTTCATTACTCCTATATCCGATATTTATCTCCTGATGATATATCTGGAGTTTCATTTATCCTATAGTCGATATTTATCTCCTGATGCTCTCTCTGGAGATTCATTATTCCTATATTCGATATTTATGTCCTGTAGACGTCTCTGGAGTTTCATTATTCCGATATTCGATTTTTATGCATATCATGATGATGTCTCTGGAGTCTCATTATTCGTATATTTGATATGTCTCTCTTGATGATGTCTCTGGAGTTTCATTATTCCTATCTTCAATATTGATTTCCTGATGCTGTCTCTGGAGTCTCATTACTCCTATATTCGATATTTATCTTCTGATAATGTCTCCGGAGTCTCATTACTCTTATATTCTCCTAATGATTGTCCTCAGTTTCATTACTCTTAAATTCTATGTTTATCTCCTGATGATATCTCTGGATTTTCATTATTCGTATATTCGATATTTATCTCCTGATGCTGTCTCTGGAATCTCGTTATTCCTACATTCGATATTTATCTCCTGCTGATGTCTCTGTAGTTTAATTACTACTATTTTCGATTTTTATCTGCGGATGCAGTCTCTGGCGTCTCAATATTCCGATATTCGATATATTACTCCTGATGCTGTCTCTGGAGTTTCGTTAATTCTATATTCGATATTTATCTCCTGATGATGTCTCTGGAGTTTCGTTACTCCTATGTCTCCTGATGATATATGTGCAGTTTCATTATTCCTATATTCGATATTTATCTGCTGATGCTTTCTCTGGATTTTCATTACTCCTATATTCGATATTTATCTCCTGATGATGTCTCCGGAGTCTCATTACTCCTATATTCGATGTTTATCTCCTGATGATATCTCTGGAGTTTCATTATTCCTTTATTCGATATTTATCTCCTGAAGCTGTGTCTGGAGATTCGTTATACCGATATTCGATATTTATTTTCTGGTGGTGTCTCTGGAGTTTCTTTACTCCTGTATTCGATATTTATCTCCTGATGCTGTCTGTGGAGCCTCATTATTCCTATATTCGATAATTATCTCGTTATGCAATCTTTTAATTTCGCACTTCCTATGTTCGTCATTTCACTCCTGATGATGTCCCTGGAGTTTCATTACTCCTATATTCGATATTTCTCTCCTGATGATGTCTCTGGAGTCTCATTATCATTACTCCTATATTCGATATTTATCTCTTCATGATGTCTCTGGAGTCTCCTTATTCCTATATTCAATATTTATCTCCTGATGCTGTCTCTGAAGTCTCATTATTCCTATATTCAATATTTATCTCCTGATGCTGTCTCTGAAGTCTCATTATTCCTATATTCGATATTTATCTCCTGATAATGTCTCTGGTGTTTCATTACTCCTGTATTCGATATTTATCTCCTGATGATGTCTCTGGAGTTTCATTATTCCAATATTCGACATTTATCTCCTGATGCTTTCACCGGAGTCTCATTATTCCTACATTCGATATTTATCTCCTGAAATGTCTCTGGAGTTTCATTACTCCTATGTTCGATATTTATCTCCTGATGTAGTCTCTGGGGTCTCATTATTCCTATATTCGATAATTATCTCCGAATGCTGTCTATTAGTTTCGTTATTCCTATATTCGATATTTCTCTCCTGATGATGTCCCTGGAGATTCATTACTCCTATATTCGATATATATCTCCTGATGATGTCACTGGAGACTCATTATCATTACTACAATATTCGACATTTATCTCTTGAGGATGTCTCTGGAGTCTCCGTATTCCTATATTCAATATTTATCTCCAGATGCTGTCTCTGAAGTCTCATTATTGCTATAATCCATATTTATCTCCTGATAATGTCTCTGGTGTTTCATTACTCCTATATTCTATATTTGTCTCCTGATGATGAGTCTGGATTTTCATTACATATAAATTCGATATATATCTCCTGGTGCTGTCTCTGGAGTTTGATTTCCCGAATATTCGATATTTATCTCCTGATGATATATCTGGAGTTTCTTTATTCCTATATTCGATATTTATCTACTGATGATGTTTCTGGGGTTTTATTACTCCTAATGATTTCGCTCAGTTTCATTATTCCAATATTCGACATTTATCTCCTGATGATATCCCCCTTTAGTTTCATTATTCCTATATTCGATATTTATCTCCTGGTTCCGTCTCTGAAGTTTCATTACTATTATATTCGATATTTATCTCCTAATAATTGTTCATCAGTTTCATTATTTCTATATTCGATATTTATCTCATCATGATGTCTTTGGACTTTCATTATTCCTGTATTCGATATGTTTATCCTGATTATGTCTCTGGAGATTAATTTTTTCTTTATTCGATATTTATCTCATGGTGATGTCTCTGGAGTTTCATTATTCCTATATTCGATATTTCGCTCCTGATGATGTCTGTGGACTTTCATTACTCCTATATTCGCTATTTATCCCCTGATGATGTCTCTGGAGTCTCATTATTCCTATATTCGATATGTTTATCCTGAATATGTCTCTAGATTCATTATTACAATATTCGATATTTATCTCATGATGATGTGTCTGGAGTTTCGTTATTCCTATATTCGATATTTACCTCCTGATGACGTCTCTAGAGTTTCGTTATTCCTATATTCGATATGTATATCCTGATAATGTCTCTGATGTCTAATTATTACTATATTAGATATTTAGCTCCTGATTCTGTCTCTGGAGTCTCATTATTCCTATATTCGATATTTACCTCCTGATGATGTCTCTGGAATTTCAAAACTCCTATATTGGATATTAATCTCCCGATGATGTCTCTGGAGTCTCATTATTCCAATATTCAACATTTATCTCCTGATGATGTCTCTGGAGTTTCATTATACCTATATTAGACATTTATCTACGGATGATGTCTTTGGATATTCATTTTTCCTATATTCGATATTTATACCTTGACGCTGCCTATGGAGTCTCTTTATTCCTTTATTCGATATTTTTCTCCTGATTCTGTCTTTGGAGTTTCGTTTATCCTATATTCGATATTTATCTCCTATTGATATGTCTGGAGTTACATTACTCCAATATTCGATATTTATCTCCTAATAATTTTCCTCAGTTACATTATTCCTATATTTGATATATATCTCCTGATGTTGTCTCTGGAGGTTCATTATTCCTATATTCAACATTTATCTTATATTCGATATTTATTTCCTGATGCTGTCTCTGGATTCTCATTACTCCTATATTCGATATTTATCTCCTGATGATGTCTCTGGAGTTTCATTATTCCAATATTCGATAATTTTCTCCTCATGATGTCTCTGGAGTGTCTTTATTCCTATATTCGATATTTATCTAATGCTAATGTCTCTGTAGTTTTATTACTACTATATTCGATATTTATCTCCTGATGCTGTCTCTGGAGTCTCATTATTCTTATATTGGATATTTATCTCCTGTTGATGTCTCTGGAGTTTCATTACTCCTATAATCGATTTTTATCTCCTGATGATGTATCTGGAGTTTCAATGCTCCTATATTCGATATTTATCTCCTGATGATGTCTCTTGAGTTTCATTATTCCTATATTCCATATGTATATCCTGATGATGTCTCTGGTGTCTCATTATTACTATATTCGATATTAATCTCCTCATGAATTATTTGCAGTTTCATTATTCCAATCTTCCATCTTAATATCCTGATGACGTCTCTGGAGTTGCATTACTCATATATTCGATATTTATCCCATGATGCTTTGTCTGGAGTCTCATTATTCCTATAATCGATAATTATCTCCTGATTGTGTCTTTTAGTTTCGTTATTCCTATATTCGATATTAATCTCCTGAAGTTGTCTCTGGAGTTTCATTACTCCTATATTCGATATTTAAATCCTGATGATTTCTCTGGAGTTCCATTATTCCTATATTCGATGTTTATCTCCCGATGATATCTATGGAGTTTCATTATTCCTATATTCGATATTTATCCCTTGATGCTGTCGATGGAGTCTCATTATTCCTATATTCGATATTTACCTCATGATGATGTCTCTGGAGTTTCATTATTCCTATATTAGATATGAATATCCTGATGATGTCTCCGGAGTCTAATTATTACTATATTCGACATTTATCTCCTGATGCTGTCTCTGGAGTCTCATTATTCCGATATTCGATATTTATCTCCAGATGATGTCGCTGGAATTTCAAAACACCTATAGTGTATATTTATATCCCGATGATGTCTCTGGAGTCTCATTATTCCTATATTCGATATTTATCTCCTTATGTTATCTCTGGAGTTTCATTATTCCAATATTCGCTATTTATCTCATGATGCTTTCTCTTTAGTATCGTTATTTCTATATTCGATATTTATCTCCTCATGATGTCTTTGGAGTCTCATTATTCCTAGATTCGACATCCATCTCATAATGATGTCTCTGAAGTTTCATTATACCTATATTAGATATTTATCTCCGGATGATGTCTTTGGATATTCATTTTTCCTGTATTCGATATTTATCTCCGGATTATATCTCTGGAATCTCATTATCATTTTCTCCTATATTCGATATTTATCTTCTGATCATGTCTCCGGAGTCTCATTATTCCTATATTCGATATTTATCTCCTGATGATGTCTCTGGAGTTTCATTATTCCTATATTCGATATTTATATCCTGATGCTGTGTCTGGAGTCACATTAGTCCTATATTCGATATTTATCTCCTGATTATGTCTCTGGAGTTTCATTACTTCTATATTCGATATTTATCTCCTGATAATGAATCTGGAGATCATTACTCTTATATTCGATATTTATCTCCTGATGATATCTCTGGAGTTTCATTATTCCTATATTCGATATTTATGTCCTGTAGACGTCTCTGGAGTTTAATTATTCCGATATTCGATATGTATATTATGATGATGTCTTTGGAGTCTCATTATTCGAATATTCGATATGTCTCTCTTGATGATGTCTCTGGAGTTTCATTATTCCTATATTCGATATTGATTTCCTGATGCTGTCTCTGGAGTCTCATTACTCCTATATTCGATATTTATCTGCTGATAATGAGTCCGGAGTCTCATTACTCTTATATTCTGCTAATGATTGTCCTCAGTTTCATTATTCCTATATTCGATATT
>JAPFQT010000323.1:127500-137500 GCA_027627225.1 Congeria kusceri
TCCGTCCGTCCGTCCGTCCGACCGTCTGTCAGTGTGTATGGGTAGGAGATGGGTTCGCCGAAACAGTGGTAACTTTTGAACGGTGCAATATAGCTGAAAAAGGTTTTCACATTTGTGTTCAGAATGAAATTATACTTTAGAAAAAAGGTATGTTTGTCCGTCCGTCCGTCCGACCGTCTGTCCGTGTATAAGGCTATAGGGTGGTATGCAGGAAACCCTAAGAACTTTTTAACGGTTCAATATATCTCAAAACGGATTTCAGATTCGTGCTCAGTATACAATTCTACCCTTAGGTTCATCCATCCGTCTGTCTGTCTGTCTGTCTGTGCGTCCGTCCGTCCGTCTGTCTTAGGAGTGTTCATTTTTTGGGGGTGGACTCCATAAGACCCCTATAACTTTTAAACAGTTTAAGATAGCTCAAAACGGATTTCACATTTGTGTTTAGAATTCAAATCTACTTAGAAAACAATGTCTTTTTGTCCGTCCGTCCGTCTGTCCGTCTGTCCGTGTATATAGCTATAGGGTGGTATCTCGGAAACCCTGTTAACTTTTGAATGGTGCGATATATATCAAAACGGACTTCAGATTCGTGCTTAGCATACAATTCTACCCTTAAGTTTGTCCGCCTTTCTTTCCGTCTGTCCGTCCGTCCGTCCGTCCATCTGTCCGTGTATATGGCTATAGGGTGGTATCCAGGAAACCCTGATAACTCGTTAACAGTGCAATATATCTCAAAACGGATCTCATATTCGTGTTCAGCATTGAATGCTACCCCCAAGACCGATGTCTTTTTGGCTGTATGTCCGTCCGTCCGCCCGTCCGTCCGTCTGTCCGTGTATATGGCTATTGGGTGGGGTCCATTAGACCCTTAGACTTTTGTAACGGTGCGATATAGCCCAAAAGGGATCGCGGATTAGTGATCAGCGATGTTGTCTACTATATAAAACACTATTTGATCGAATTTTTTGAACAAAAAGTTTTTACCCAAATGTGAGCGTAAGAAAGGCTGGGGGTGGGCTATCTAAGACCCTAATAACTCTTTTATGGTGCGATATATCTCAAAACGGATTGCGGATTCGTGCTCAGCATTGAATCCTAACACGGATTTGAACATCTTAGGGTTGTATGTCAAGGTCACCGATTGGGGTAAAATTTCACCCTGATGGTACCATCAGGTGAAATTTTTACCCAAATCGGTGACCTTCACATACTACCCTTAGATGTTCAGATCTATGTTAGGATTCATCGCTGAGCACGAATCCGGTGTTAGTTTTGGGGTATCTCTACCCCTCAAAGAATTATGGAGCACAAATCGTAGAAAAGCACACTAAAGCGTAGAAAAGCCCAATACAAAGAGTAGAAAAGCGCACAAAAAGCGTAAAAAAGCCCATCGTTCAATATAATTATAAATTTATATGTTCCACAATTATAGATTTATGAAACTTGGAATATTGATGGATAATTGTGTACCTGATTCGTTAACACCGGGGTTGATAGCAGATACAGCCCGGGAGTCGGGCAACGGGGGCTCATAGTGACCACCCCTACAAAGCGTAGAAAAGCGCACAAAAAGCGTAGAAAAGCCCATCGTTCAATATAATTATAAATGTATATCTTCCACAATTATACATTTATGAAACTTGGAATATTGATGGATAATTGTGTACCTGATTCGTTAACACCGGGGTTGATAGCAGATACAGCCCGGGGGTCGGGCAACGGGGGCTCATAGTGACCACCCCTACGGTATTTTTCCCCAAATAGACGTATATAGATATTTATATAGTATTTTATTCCGAATGCTTTGACTATATGTGTCTCATACTTATAATAATAATGGGTAGTATAAAGTAAAAAAGCCCAAAATTTGGCCTGACCCCTCCCTCCTTTGCAAATCTATAGGACTTTAAGGGGCCAAGATACCCCCAAAATAACACCGGATTCGTGATCAGAAATGAAGGACAGACACAAAGACGGACGGACGAATCAAAGGGTAAAATTGTATGCTGTGCACGAATCTGAAAGCCGTTTTGAGGAATATTGCACCGTTCAAAAGTTATAAGGGTTTCCTCCATACCACCCTATAGCCATATACACGGACAGACGGACGGACGGACGGACGGACGGACGAACAGACATTTTTTTTAAAGTACAATTTAATTATAAACACAAATGTGAAAACAGTTGTTAGCCATATCGCACCGTTCAAAAGTTATAAGGGTTTCCTCCATACCAACCTATAGCCATATACACTGACAGACGGACGGACGGACGGACGGACGGACGGACAGACGAACAGACATTTTTTTAAATGGACAATTTAATTATAAACACGAATGTGAAATCCGTTTTGAGATCTCTTAAACCATTAAAAAGTTATAGGGGCTTTCTGGATCCCACCCCTCGCCATGAACACTCCTAAGACAGACGGACGGACGGACGGACGGACGGACAGACACACAGACGGACGGAAAAACCAAAGGGTAGAATTGTATGCTGAGCACGATTCTGAAATCCGTTTTGAGGTATATTGCACCGTTCAAATGTTATAAGGGTTTTCCTCATACCACCCTTTAACCATATACACGGACAGACGGACGGACGGACGAACAGACATTATATAATTTTTTTAACAAGGGGGAAATAACTGGTTATTATCTCATTTCTTATCGCCCCTGAGCTATTTATTGCAAAATATAACTTTTATACCCCCTAATATAATATTTTATAACTATAGGCGTGAAACAGCACAAATCGTAGAAAAGCACACTAAAGCGTAGAAAAGCCCATTACAAAGCGTAGAAAAGCGCACAAAAAGCGTAAAAAAGCCCATCGTTCAATATAATTATAAATTTATATCTTCCACAATTATAGATTTATGAAACTTGGAATATTGATGGATAATTGTGTACCTGATTCGTAAACACCGGGGTTGATAGCAGATACAGCCCGGGGGTCGGGCAACGGGGGCTCATAGTGACCACCCCTACAAAGCGTAGAAAAGCGCACAAAAAGCGTAGAAAAGCCCATCGTTCAATATAATTATAAATGTATATCTTCCACAATTATAGATTTATGAAACTTGGAATATTGATGGATAATTGTGTACCTGATTCGTTAACACCGGGGTTGATAGCAGATACAGCCCGGGGGTCGGGCAACGGGGGCTCATAGTGACCACCCCTACGGTATTTTTCCCCAAATAGACGTATATAGATATTTATATAGTATTTTATTCCGAATGCTTTGACTATATGTGTCTCATACTTATAATAATAATGGGTAGTATAAAGTAACACTGATCATTTGACATGCGGTTTGATGTGTTTATGCACACTACACGCATCGGACCTAACTCACAAACATCGGGTAATGTAAAGCGTAAAAAAGCCCAAAATTTGGCCTGACCCCTCCCTCCTTTGCAAATCTATAGGACTTTAAGGGGCCAAGATACCCCCAAAATAACACCGTTCAAAAGTTATAAGGGTTTCCTCCATACCACCCTATAGCCATATACACGGACAGACGGACGGACGGACGGACGGACGGACGGACGGACGGACGAACAGACATTTTTTTAAATGGACAATTTAATTATAAACACGAATGTGAAATCCGTTTTGAGATCTCTTAAACCATTAAAAAGTTATAGGGGCTTTCTGGAGCCCGCCCCTCGGCATATACACTCCTAAGACAGACGGACGGACGGACGGACGGACGAACGGACAGACACACAGACGGACGGACAAACCAAAGGGTACAATTGTATGCTGAGCACGATTCTGAAATCCGTTTTGAGGTATATTGCACCGTTCAAATGTTATAAGGGTTTTCCTCATACCACCCTTTAACCATATACACGTACAGACGGACGGACGAACAGACATTATATAATTTTTTTAACAAGGGGGAAATAACTGGTTATTATCTCATTTCTTATCGCCCCTGAGCTATTTATAGCAAAATATAACTTTTATACCCCCAAATATAATATTTTATAACTATAGGCGTGAAACAGCACAAATCGTAGAAAAGCACACTAAAGCGTAGAAAAGCCCAATACAAAGCGTAGAAAAGCGCACAAAAAGCGTAAAAAAGCCCATCGTTCAATATAATTATAAATTTATATCTTCCACAATTATAGATTTATGAAACTTGGAATATTGATGGATAATTGTGTACCTGATTCGTTAACACCGGGGTTGATAGCAGATACAGCCCGGGAGTCGGGCAACGGGGGCTCATAGTGACCACCCCTACAAAGCGTAGAAAAGCGCACAAAAAGCGTAGAAAAGCCCATCGTTCAATATAATTATAAATGTATATCTTCCACAATTATAGATTTATGAAACTTGGAATATTGATGGATAATTGTGTACCTGATTCGTTAACACCGGGGTTGATAGCAGATACAGCCCGGGGGTCGGGCAACGGGGACTCATAGTGACCACCCCTACGGTATTTTTCCCCAAATAGACGTATATAGATATTTATATAGTATTTTATTCCGAATGCTTTGACTATATGTGTCTCATACTTATAATAATAATGGGTAGTATAAAGTAACACTGATCATTTGACATGCGGTTTGATGTGTTTATGCACACTACACGCATCGGACCTAACTCACAAACATCGGGTAATGTAAAGCGTAAAAAAGCCCAAAATTTGGCCTGACCCCTCCCTCCTTTGCAAATCTATAGGACTTTAAGGGGCCAAGATACCCCAAAATAACACCGGATTCGTGATCAGAAATGAATCCTAACATAGATTTGAATAGGTCAGGGATGTCTGTGAAGGTCACCGATTTCAACCCAAATTTCGCATGATGGTACCATCAGGGTGAATTTGGGGTAAAAACGTCAAAGTTCAAGGACGTCAACATAACTTCGTTTTTCATGTTAGGATTCAATGCTGAGCACAAATCTGAAATCCGTTTTGAGGAATATTGCACCGTTCAAAAGTTATAAGGGTTTCCTCCATACCACCCTATAGCCATATACACGGACAGACGGACGGACGGACGGACGGACGAACAGACATTTTTTTAAAGTACAATTTAATTATAAACACAAATGTGAAAACAGTTGTTAGCCATATCGCACCGTTCAAAAGTTATAAGGGTTTCCTCCATACCACCCTATAGCCATATACACGGACAGACGGACGGACGGACGGACGGACGAACAGACATTTTTTTAAATGGACAATTTAATTATAAACACGAATGTGAAATCCGTTTTGAGATCTCTTAAACCATTAAAAAGTTATAGGGGCTTTCTGGAGCCCGCCCCTCGGCATATACACTCCTAAGACAGACGGACGGACGGACGGACGGACGGACGGACGGACGGACAGACACACAGACGGACGGACAAACCAAAGGGTACAATTGTATGCTGAGCACGATTCTGAAATCCGTTTTGAGGTATATTGCACCGTTCAAATGTTATAAGGGTTTTCCTCATACCACCCTTTAACCATATACACGTACAGACGGACGGACGAACAGACATTATATAATTTTTTTAACAAGGGGGAAATAACTGGTTATTATCTCATTTCTTATCGCCCCTGAGCTATTTATTGCAAAATATAACTTTTATACCCCCAAATATAATATTTTATAACTATAGGCGTGAAACAGCACAAATCGTAGAAAAGCACACTAAAGCGTAGAAAAGCCCAATACAAAGCGTAGAAAAGCGCACAAAAAGCGTAAAAAAGCCCATCGTTCAATATAATTATAAATTTATATCTTCCACAATTATAGATTTATGAAACTTGGAATATTGATGGATAATTGTGTACCTGATTCGTTAACACCGGGGTTGATAGCAGATACAGCCCGGGGGTCGGGCAACGGGGGCTCATAGTGACCACCCCTACAAAGCGTAGAAAAGCGCACAAAAAGCGTAGAAAAGCCCATCGTTCAATATAATTATAAATGTATATCTTCCACAATTATAGATTTATGAAACTTGGAATATTGATGGATAATTGTGTACCTGATTCGTTAACACCGGGGTTGATAGCAGATACAGCCCGGGGGTCGGGCAACGGGGGCTCATAGTGACCACCCCTACGGTATTTTTCCCCAAATAGACGTATATAGATATTTATATAGTATTTTATTCCGAATGCTTTGACTATATGTGTCTCATACTTATAATAATAATGGGTAGTACAAAGTAACACTGATCATTTGACATGCGGTTTGATGTGTTTATGCACACTACACGCATCGGACCTAACTCACAAACATCGGGTAATGTAAAGCGTAAAAAAGCCCAAAATTTGGCCTGACCCCTCCCTCCTTTGCAAATCTATAGGACTTTAAGGGGCCAAGATACCCCCAAAATAACACCGGATTCGTGATCAGAAATGAAGGACAGACACAAAGACGGACGGACGAATCAAAGGGTAAAATTGTATGCTGTGCACGAATCTGAAAGCCGTTTTGAGGAATATTGCACCGTTCAAATGTTATAAGGGTTTTCCTCATACCACCCTTTAACCATATACACGGACAGACGGACGGACGGACGGACGAACAGACATTATATAATTTTTTTAACAAGGGGGAAATAACTGGTTATTATCTCATTTCTTATCGCCCCTGAGCTATTTATTGCAAAATATAACTTTTATACCCCCTAATATAATATTTTATAACTATAGGCGTGAAACAGCACAAATCGTAGAAAAGCACACTAAAGCGTAGAAAAGCCCAATACAAAGCGTAGAAAAGCGGTATGGAGGAAATACTTATAACTTTTGAACGGTGCAATATATCTCAAAACGGATTTCAGATTCGTGCTCAGTATACAATTCTACCCTTAGGTTCGTCCATCCGTCTGTCTGTCTGTCTGTCTGTGCGTCCGTCCGTCCGTCTGTCTTAGGAGTGTTCATTTTTTGGGGGTGGACTCCATAAGACCCCTATAACTTTTAAACGGTTTAAGATAGCTCAAAACGGATTTCACATTTGTGTTTAGAATTCAAATCTACTTAGAAAACAATGTCTTTTTGTCCGTCCGTCCGTCTGTCCGTCTGTCCGTGTATATAGCTATAGGGTGGTATCTCGGAAACCCTGTTAACTTTTGAATGGTGCGATATATATCAAAACGGACTTCAGATTCGTGCTTAGCATACAATTCTACCCTTAAGTTTGTCCGCCTTTTTGTCCGTCTGTCCGTCCGTCCGTCCGTCCATCTGTCCGTGTATATGGCTATAGGGTGGTATCCAGGAAACCCTGATAACTCGTTAACGGTGCAATATATCTCAAAACGGATCTCATATTCGTGTTCAGCATTGAATGCTACCCCCAAGACCGATGTCTTTTTGGCTGTATGTCCGTCCGTCCGCCCGTCCGTCCGTCTGTCCGTGTATATGGCTATTGGGTGGGGTCCATTAGACCCTTAGACTTTTGTAACGGTGCGATATAGCCCAAAAGGGATCGCGGATTAGTGATCAGCGATGTTGTCTACTATATAAAACACTATTTGATCGAATTTTTTGAACAAAATGTTTTTACCCAAATGTGAGCGTAAGAAAGGCTGGGGGGTGGGCTATCTAAGACCCTAATAACTCTTTTATGGTGCGATATATCTCAAAACGGATTGCGGATTCGTGCTCAGCATTGAATCCTAACACGGATTTGAACATCTTAGGGTTGTATGTCAAGGTCACCGATTGGGGTAAAATTTCACCCTGATGGTACCATCAGGTGAAATTTTTACCCAAATCGGTGACCTTCACATACTACCCTTAGATGTTCAGATCTATGTTAGGATTCATCGCTGAGCACGAATCCGGTGTTAGTTTTGGGGTATCTCGACCCCTTAAAGAATTATGGAGCACAAATCGTAGAAAAGCACACTAAAGCGTAGAAAAGCCCAATACAAAGCGTAGAAAAGCGCACAAAAAGCGTAAAAAAGCCCATCGTTCAATATAATTATAAATTTATATCTTCCACAATTATAGATTTATGAAACTTGGAATATTGATGGATAATTGTGTACCTGATTCGTTAACACCGGGGTTGATAGCAGATACAGCCCGGGGGTCGGGCAACGGGGGCTCATAGTGACCACCCCTACAAAGCGTAGAAAAGCGCACAAAAAGCGTAGAAAAGCCCATCGTTCAATATAATTATAAATTTATATCTGCCACAATTATAGATTTATGAAACTTGGAATATTGATGGATAATTGTGTACCTGATTCGTTAACACCGGGGTTGATAGCAGATACAGCCCGGGGGTCGGGCAACGGGGGCTCATAGTGACCACCCCTACGGTATTTTTCCCCAAATAGACGTATATAGATATTTATATAGTATTTTATTCCGAATGCTTTGACTATATGTGTCTCATACTTATAATAATAATGGGTAGTACAAAGTAACACTGATCATTTGACATGCGGTTTGATGTGTTTATGCACACTACACGCATCGGACCTAACTCACAAACATCGGGTAATGTAAAGCGTAAAAAAGCCCAAAATTTGGCCTGACCCCTCCCTCCTTTGCAAATCTATAGGACTTTAAGGGGCCAAGATACCCCCAAAATAACACCGGATTCGTGATCAGAAATGAAGGACAGACACAAAGACGGACGGACGAATCAAAGGGTAAAATTGTATGCTGTGCACGAATCTGAAAGCCGTTTTGAGGAATATTGCACCGTTCAAAAGTTATAAGGGTTTCCTCCATACCACCCTATAGCCATATACACGGACAGACGGACGGACGGACGGACGGACGAACAGACATTTTTTTAAAAGTACAATTTAATTATAAACACAAATGTGAAAACAGTTGTTAGCCATATCGCACCGTTCAAAAGTTATAAGGGTTTCCTCCATACCACCCTATAGCCATATACACTGACAGACGGACGGACGGACGGACGGACGGACAGACGAACAGTCATTTTTTTAAATGGACAATTTAATTATAAACACGAATGTGAAATCCGTTTTGAGATCTCTTAAACCATTAAAAAGTTATAGGGGCTTTCTGGAGCCCGCCCCTCGGCATATACACTCCTAAGACAGACGGACGGACGGACGGACGGACGGACAGACACACAGACGGACGGACAAACCAAAGGGTACAATTGTATGCTGAGCACGATTCTGAAATCCGTTTTGAGGTATATTGCACCGTTCAAATGTTATAAGGGTTTTCCTCATACCACCCTTTAACCATATACACGTACAGACGGACGGACGAACAGACATTATATATTTAACAAGGGGGAAATAACTGGTTATTATCTCATTTCTTATCGCTCCTGAGCTATTTATTGCAAAATATAACTTTTATACCCCCTAATATAATATTTTATAACTATAGGCGTGAAACAGCACAAATCGTAGAAAAGCACACTAAAGCGTAGAAAAGCCCAATACAAAGCGTAGAAAAGCGCACAAAAAGCGTAAAAAAGCCCATCGTTCAATATAATTATAAATTTATATCTTCCACAATTATAGATTTATGAAACTTGGAATATTGATGGATAATTGTGTACCTGATTCGTTAACACCGGGGTTGATAGCAGATACAGCCCGGGGGTCGGGCAACGGGGGCTCATAGTGACCACCCCTACAAAGCGTAGAAAAGCGCACAAAAAGCGTAGAAAAGCC
This sequence comes from Congeria kusceri, assembly GCA_027627225.1. Classification (NCBI taxonomy): domain Eukaryota; kingdom Metazoa; phylum Mollusca; class Bivalvia; order Myida; family Dreissenidae; genus Congeria; species Congeria kusceri. The sequence continues at coordinate 137,151 of JAPFQT010000323.1, forward strand.
CATCGTTCAATATAATTATAAATGTATATCTTCCACAATTATAGATTTATGAAACTTGGAATATTGATGGATAATTGTGTACCTGATTCGTTAACACCGGGGTTGATAGCAGATACAGCCCGGGGGTCGGGCAACGGGGGCTCATAGTGACCACCCCTACGGTATTTTTCCCAAAATAGACGTATATAGATATTTATATAGTATTTTATTCCGAATGCTTTGACTATATGTGTCTCATACTTATAATAATAATGGGTAGTACAAAGTAACACTGATCATTTGACATGCGGTTTGATGTGTTTATGCACACTACACGCATCGGACCTAACTCACAAACATCGGGTAATGTA
>JAPFQT010000323.1:142500-157500 GCA_027627225.1 Congeria kusceri
CTGTCTGTCTGAGACGGACCGTGTGAGACTGTCTGTTTATCTGTCTGTAACTGTCTGTCTGTAACTGTCTGTCTGTCTGTGACTGTCTGTCTCTCTGTGACTGTCTGTCTGCCTGTGAATGTCTCTGTCTGTCTGTGACTGTCTGTCTGTGACTGTCTGTCTGTGACTGTCTGAACGAGACTGTTTGTCAGAGACTGTCCGTCTGAGACTGGCTGTCTGAGACTGCCCGTCTGAGACTGTCGGTCTGAGACTGTCCGTCTGAGACTGTCTGTCTGAAACTGACCGTCTGAGACTGTCTGTCCGAGACTGTCCGTCTGAGACTGTCTGTCCGAGACTGTCTGTCTGAGACTGTCCATCTGAGACTGTCCGTCTGAGGCTGTCCGTCTGAGACTGTCTGTCTGATACTGTCCGTCTGTGACTGTATGTCTGTCTGAGACTGTCCGTCTGAGACTGTCTGTCTGTCTGTGACTGTCTGTCTGTCTGTGACTGTCTGTCTGTCTGTGACTGTCTGTCTGTCTGAGACTGTCCGTCTGAGACTGTCTGTCTGTCTGAGACTGTCCGTCTGAGACTGTCTGTCTGTCCGTGACTGTCTGTCTGTGACTGTCTGTCTGTCTGTGTCTGTCTGAGTTGTTCTGTGTCTGTCTGTGACTGTCTGTGACTGTCTGTGACAGTCTGTGACAGTCTGTGACTGTCTGTCAGTCTGTCTGTCTGTCTGTCTGTTTGTCTGTCTGTCTGTCTGTCTGTCTGTCTGTGTCTGTCTGTGACTGTATGTGTCTGTCTGTGTCTGTCTGTGACTGTCTGTCTGTGTCAGTCTGTGACTGTCTGTGTCTGTCTGTGACTGTCTGTGACTGTCTGTGACTGTCTGCGACAGTCTGTCTGTCTGTCTGTTTGTCTGTCTGTCCGTCTGTCTGTCTGTCTGTCTGTGTCTGCCTGCGTCTGCCTGTGATTGTCTGTGACTGTCTGTGACTGTCTGTGAGTGTGTGTGACTGTCTGTGACTGTCTGTGACAGTCTGTGACTGTATGTGACTGTCTGCGACTGTCTGTGACTCTCTGTGACTGTGTGTGACTGTCTGTGATTGTCTGTGACTGTCTGTGACTGTCTGTGTCTGCCTGTGACTGTCTGTGACTGCATGTGACTGTCTGTGTCTCTCTGTGACTGTCTGCGACTCTCTGTGACAGTCTGTGACTGTCTGTGAATGTCTGTGACTGTCTGTCTGTGTGTCTGTCTGTGTGTCTGTCTGGGTGTTTGTCTGTGTGTCTGTCTGTGTGTCTGTCTGTGTGTATGTCTGTGTGTCTGTCTGTGTGTCTGTCTGTGACTGTCTGTGACTGTCTGTGATTTTCTGTGACTGTCTATGACTGTCTGTGACTGTCTGTGACTGTCTGTGACTGTCTGTGACTGTCTGTGTCTGCCTGTGTCTGCCTGTGATTGTCTATGACTGTCTGTGACTGTCTGTGACTGTCTGTGACTGTATGAGCCTGTCTGTGACTGTCTGTGACTGTCTGTGACTGTCTGCGACTGTCTGTGACTGTCTGCGACAGTCTGTGACTGTCTGCCACTGTCTGTGACTGTCTGCGACTGTCTGTGACTGTCTGCGACTGTCTGTGACTGTCTGTGACTGTCTGGGACTGTCTGTGTCTGTCTGTGACTGTCTGTGACTGTCTGTGACTGCCTGTGACTGTCTGAGACTGTCTGTGACTGTCCGTGACTGTTTGTGACTGTTTGTCTGTCTGTCTGTCTGTCTGCCTGTCTGTCAATTTGTCTGTCTGTCTGTCTGTCTGTCTGTCTGCGACAGTCTGTGACTCTCTGTGACTGTCTGAGACTGTCTTCGACTGTCCGTGACTGTTTGTGACTGTCTGTCTGTCTGTCTGTCTCTCTGTGTGTCTGCCTGTCTATCTGTCTGTCTGTCTGTCTGTCTGTCTGTCTGCCTGTCTGAGACTGTCTGTCTGAGACGGTCCGTCCGAGACTGTCCGTCTCAGACTGTTTGTCTCACTGTGACTGTCTGTCTGTCTGCGACTGTCTGTGTCTGTCTGTGACTGTCTGTGAATATCTGTCTGTCTGTCTGCGACTGTCTTTGACAGTCTGCGACTGTCTGTCTGTCTGTCTGTTTGTCTGTCTGCGACTGTCTGTGACTGTCTGTGTCTGTCTGTGACTTTCTGCGACTGTCTGTGACTGTCTGTGACTGTCTGTGACTGTCTGTGACTGTCTGTGACTGTCTGTGACTGTCTTTGACTGTCTGTCTGTCTGTCTGTCTGTCGTTCCGACTGTCTGACTGTCTGTCTGTCTCTCTGCCTATATTCGATATTAATCTCCTGAAGTTCTCTCTTGAGTTTCATTATTCCTATATTCGATCTTTATCTTCTGTTAAGGTCTCCGGAGTCTCATTACACTTATATTCGATGTTTATCTCCTGATGATATCTCTGGACTTTCATTATTCCTATCTTCGATATTTACCTCCTGATGCTGTCTCTGGAGACTTGATATTCCTACATTCCATATTTATCTCCTGCTGATATCTCTGTAGTTTCATTACTACTATTTTCGATATTTATCTGCTGATGCTGTCTCTGGAGTTTCATTATTCCTATATTCTATATTTGTCTCCAGATGATGTCTCTGGAATTTGATTTCTCCTATATTTGTTGTTTATTTCCTGATGATATCTCGGAAATTTCGTTATTCATGTATTCGACATTTATCTCCCGATGCTTTCCCTGGAGTTTCATTATTCTTATATTCGATATTTATCTCCTGATGATGTCTCTGGAGTTTCATTACTCCTAAATTCGATATTTATCTCCTGATAATGTATCTGGAGTTTAATTACTCCTATATCCGATATTTATCTCCTGATGATATCTCTGGAGTTTCATTTATCCTATAATCGAAATTTATCTCCTGATAATCTCTCCGGAGATTCATTATTCCTATATTCGATATTTATGTCCTGTTGACGACTCTGGAGTTTCATTATTCCGATAGTCGATATGTCTCTCTTGATAATGTCTCTGGAGTTTCATTATTCCTATATTCGAAATTGATTTCCTGATGCTGTCTCTGGAGTCTCGTTATTCCGATATTCGATATTTATTTTCTGGTGATGTCACTGGAGTTTCTTTACTCCTGTATTCGATATTTATCTCCTGATGCTGTCTCTGGAGTCTCATTATTCCTATATTCGATATGTATATCCTGATAATGTCTCTGATGTCTAATTATTACTATATTCGATATTTATCTCTTGATGATTTCTCTGGAGTTTCATTACTCCTATATACGATATTGATTTCCTGATGCTGTCTCTTGAGTCTCATTAGTCCTATATTCCATTTATTTATCTCCTTATTATGTCTCTGGCGTTTCATTACTCCTAGATTTGATGTTTATGTCCTGATGATATCTTTGGAGTTTCATTATTCTTATATTCGATATTTATCTCCTGATTATATCTCTGGAGTTTAATTACTGCTATATTCGATATTTATCTCCTGATAATGTCTCCGGAGACTCCTTATTATTCCTATATTCGATATGTATATCCGGATGACGACTCTGGAGTTTTATTATTCCTATATACGATATTTATCCCCTGATTCTGAATATGGAGTCTCATTATTCCTATATTCGATATTTATCTCCTAATGATAGTCCTCAGTTTCATTATTCCTATATTCGATATTTATCTCCTGTTGCTGTCTCTGGAGTTTTATTATACCTATTGTGCAAATTTTCTCCTGAAGATGTCTCTGAAGTTTCACTAGTCCTATATTCGATATTTATCTCCTGATGATGTCTCTGGAGTTTCATTATTCCTATATTCGATATTTATCTCCTGATGATGTCGCTGGAGTATCATTATTCCTATCTTCGATATGTATATGCTGATGATATCTGTAGAGATTCATTTTTTCTATATTCAATATTTATCTCTTGATGATGTCTTTAGAGTTTCATTACTCCTATATTCGATATTTATCACATGATGCTTTCTCTGGAGTCTCATTATTATTATACTCGATATTTATCTCCTGATGCTGTCTCTGAACTTCCGTTATTCCTATATTCCATTTTTATCTCCAGATGATGTCTTTGGAGTTTCATTACTCATATATTCGATATTTATCTCCTAATGATTTTCCTAAGTTTCATTATTCCTATATTCGATATTAATCTCCTGAAGTTCTCTCTGGAGTTTCATTATTCCTATATTCGATCTTTATCTTCTGTTAAGGTCTCCGGAGTCTCATTACACTTATATTCGATGTTTATCTCCTGATGATATCTCTGGACTTTCATTATTCCTATCTTCGATATTTACCTCCTGATGCTGTCTGTGGAGACTGGTTATTCCTACATTCGATATTTATCTCCTGCTGATGTCTCTGTAGTTTCATTACTACTATTTTCGATATTTATCTGCTGATGCTGTCTCTGGAGTCTCATTATTCCTATATTCGATATTTGTCTCAAGATGATGTCTCTGGAATTTGATTTCTCCTATATTTGTTGTTTATTTCCTGATGATATCTCGGAAGTTTCATTATTCATGTATTCGACATTTATCTCCCGATGCTTTCCCTGGAGTTTCATTATTCTTATATTCGATATGCATATCCTGATGATGTCTCTGGAGATTCATTATTCCTATATTCGACATTTATCTCCTGGTGATGTCTCTTGTGTCTCATTATTCATATGATACGATTTATCTCCTGATGATGTCTCTGTAGTCTCGTTAGTCGTATATTCGATATTTATCTCCTCATGATGTCTCTGGAGTCTCATTATACGTATATTCGATATTTATCTCCAGATGAAGTCTCTGGATTTTCATTATTCCTATATTCGATATGTATATCATGATACTGCCTCTGGAGTCTCATTATTCATATAGTATATATTTATCTCCTGATGCTGTCTGTTTAGTTTCGTTATTCCTATATTCGATATATATCTCCTAATGTTTTTTCTCAGTTTCATAATTCCTATATTCGATATTTATATCCTGATGCTGTGTCTGGAGTCTCATTATTCCTATATTCGATATTTATCTCCTGATGATGTCTCTGGAGTGTTATTATTCCTATATTCGATATGTATATCCTGATGCTGTCTCTGGAGACTCATTATTCCTATATTCGATATTTATCTCCTGATGCTGTCTCTGGAGTCTCATTATTCCTATATTCGATATTTATCTCCTGATGCTGTCTATGCAGTTTCGTTATTCCTATATTCGATATTTATCTCCTCATGATGTCTCTGGAGTTTCATTATTCCTATATTCGATATGCATATCCTGATGATGTCTCTGGACATTCATTATTCCTATATTCGACATTTATCTCCTGGTGATGTCTCTTGTGTCTCATTATTCATATGATACGTTTTATCTCCTGATGATGTCTCTGTTGTCTCGTTAGTCGTATATTCGACATTTATCTCCTGATGATGTCTCTGGAGTCTCATTATTCGTATATTCGATATTTATCTCCTGATGAAGTCTCTGGATTTTCATTATTCCTATATTCGATATGTATATCATGATGCTGCCTCTGGAGTCTCATTATTCCTATAGTATATATTTATCTCCTGATGCTGTCTGTTTAGTTTCGTTATTCCTATATTCGATATATATCTCCTAATGATTTTTCTCAGTTTCATTATTCCTATATTCGATATTTATCTCCTGATACTGTGTCTGGAGTCTCATTATTTCTATATTCGATATTTATCTCCTGATGATGTCTCTGGAGTCTCATTATTCCTAAATAAGATATTTATATCCTGATGCTGTCTCTGCAGTTTCGTTATTCCTATATTCGATATTTATCTCCTGATGATGTCTCTGGAGTTTCATTATTCCTATATTCAATATTTATCTCCTGAAGATGTCTCTGGAATTTCATTACAATTATATTCGATATTTATGCAATCCCTCGAGTCTCATTATTCCGATATTCGATATTTATCTCATGATTTTGTCTGTGGAGTTTCATTTTTCCTATATTCGATATTGATTTCCTGATGCTGTCTCTGGATTCTCATTACTCCTATATTGGATATTTATCTCCTGATGATGTCTCTGGAGTTTCATTATTCCTATATTCGATATTGATTTCCTGATGCTGTTTCTGGATTCTCATTACTCCTATATTCGATATGTATATCCTGACGATGTCTCTGGAGATTCATTACTCCTATATTCGATATTCATCCCGTGATGCTTTGTCTGGAGTCTTATAATTCCTGCATTCGATATGTATCTCCTGAAATGTCTCTGGAGTCTCATTAGTTCTATATTCCATATTTATCTCGTAATGATGGCTCTGGAGTCGCATTTTACCTATATTCGATCTCCTGATGATGTATCTGGAGTTTCAATGCTCCTATATTCGATATTTATCTCCTGATGATGTCTTTTGAGTTTCATTATTCCAATATGTATATCCTGATGATGTCCCTGGAGATTCATTATTCCAATATTCGATATTTATCTCCTGCTGATGTCTCTGTAGTTGTTACTACTATTTTCGATTTATATCTGCTGATGCTGTCTCTGGAATCTCATTATTCAAATATTCGATATTTATCTCCTGATGATGTCTCTGGAATTTCATTACTCCTATATTTGATGTTTACTTCCTTATTCATTATTCATATATTCGATATTTATCTCCTGATTCTTTCTCTCGAGTTTCATTATTCTTATATTCGATAGTTATCTCCTGATGATGTCTCTGGAGTTTTAATATTCTTATATTCGATATGTTTATCCTGATGATGTCTCTGGAGATTCATTATTCCTATATGAGAAATTTATCTGCTGATGATGTCTCTTGTGTCTCATTATTCCTATATACGATATTTATATCCTGATGATATATCTATAGTTTCATTATTCCTATATTCGATATTTATCTCCTGATACTGTCTCTGGAATCACATTAGTCCTATATTCGATATTTATCTCCTGATGATGTCTCTGGAGTTTCATTACTCCTATATTCGAAATGTATCTCCTGATCATGTATCTGGAGTTTCATTACTCCTATATCCGATATTTATCTCCTGATGATATATCTGGAGTTTCATTTATCCTATAGTCGATATTTATCTCCTGATGCTCTCTCTGGAGATTCATTATTCCTATATTCGATATTTATGTCCTGTAGACGTCTCTGGAGTTTCATTATTCCGATATTCGATTTTTATGTATATCATGATGATGTCTCTGGAGTCTCATTATTCGTATATTTGATATGTCTCTCTTGATGATGTCTCTGGAGTTTCATTATTCCTATCTTCAATATTGATTTCCTGATGCTGTCTCTGGAGTCTCATTACTCCTATATTCGATATTTATCTTCTGATAATGTCTCCGGAGTCTCATTACTCTTATATTCTCCTAATGATTGTCCTCAGTTTCATTACTCTTAAATTCTATGTTTATCTCCTGATGATATCTCTGGATTTTCATTATTCGTATATTCGATATTTATCTCCTGATGCTGTCTCTGGAATCTCGTTATTCCTACATTCGATATTTATCTCCTGCTGATGTCTCTGTAGTTTAATTACTACTATTTTCGATTTTTATCTGCGGATGCAGTCTCTGGCGTCTCAATATTCCGATATTCGATATATTACTCCTGATGCTGTCTCTGGAGTTTCGTTAATTCTATATTCGATATTTATCTCCTGATGATGTCTCTGGAGTTTCGTTACTCCTATGTCTCCTGATGATATATGTGCAGTTTCATTATTCCTATATTCGATATTTATCTGCTGATGCTTTCTCTGGATTTTCATTACTCCTATATTCGATATTTATCTCCTGATGATGTCTCCGGAGTCTCATTACTCCTATATTCGATGTTTATCTCCTGATGATATCTCTGGAGTTTCATTATTCCTTTATTCGATATTTATCTCCTGAAGCTGTGTCTGGAGATTCGTTATACCGATATTCGATATTTATTTTCTGGTGGTGTCTCTGGAGTTTCTTTACTCCTGTATTCGATATTTATCTCCTGATGCTGTCTGTGGAGCCTCATTATTCCTATATTCGATAATTATCTCGTTATGCAATCTTTTAATTTCGCACTTCCTATGTTCGTCATTTCACTCCTGATGATGTCCCTGGAGTTTCATTACTCCTATATTCGATATTTCTCTCCTGATGATGTCTCTGGAGTCTCATTATCATTACTCCTATATTCGATATTTATCTCTTCATGATGTCTCTGGAGTCTCCTTATTCCTATATTCAATATTTATCTCCTGATGCTGTCTCTGAAGTCTCATTATTCCTATATTCAATATTTATCTCCTGATGCTGTCTCTGAAGTCTCATTATTCCTATATTCGATATTTATCTCCTGATAATGTCTCTGGTGTTTCATTACTCCTGTATTCGATATTTATCTCCTGATGATGTCTCTGGAGTTTCATTATTCCAATATTCGACATTTATCTCCTGATGCTTTCACCGGAGTCTCATTATTCCTACATTCGATATTTATCTCCTGAAATGTCTCTGGAGTTTCATTACTCCTATGTTCGATATTTATCTCCTGATGTAGTCTCTGGGGTCTCATTATTCCTATATTCGATAATTATCTCCGAATGCTGTCTATTAGTTTCGTTATTCCTATATTCGATATTTCTCTCCTGATGATGTCCCTGGAGATTCATTACTCCTATATTCGATATATATCTCCTGATGATGTCACTGGAGACTCATTATCATTACTACAATATTCGACATTTATCTCTTGAGGATGTCTCTGGAGTCTCCGTATTCCTATATTCAATATTTATCTCCAGATGCTGTCTCTGAAGTCTCATTATTGCTATAATCCATATTTATCTCCTGATAATGTCTCTGGTGTTTCATTACTCCTATATTCTATATTTGTCTCCTGATGATGAGTCTGGATTTTCATTACATATAAATTCGATATATATCTCCTGGTGCTGTCTCTGGAGTTTGATTTCCCGAATATTCGATATTTATCTCCTGATGATATATCTGGAGTTTCTTTATTCCTATATTCGATATTTATCTACTGATGATGTTTCTGGGGTTTTATTACTCCTAATGATTTCGCTCAGTTTCATTATTCCAATATTCGACATTTATCTCCTGATGATATCCCCCTTTAGTTTCATTATTCCTATATTCGATATTTATCTCCTGGTTCCGTCTCTGAAGTTTCATTACTATTATATTCGATATTTATCTCCTAATAATTGTTCATCAGTTTCATTATTTCTATATTCGATATTTATCTCATCATGATGTCTTTGGACTTTCATTATTCCTGTATTCGATATGTTTATCCTGATTATGTCTCTGGAGATTAATTTTTTCTTTATTCGATATTTATCTCATGGTGATGTCTCTGGAGTTTCATTATTCCTATATTCGATATTTCGCTCCTGATGATGTCTGTGGACTTTCATTACTCCTATATTCGCTATTTATCCCCTGATGATGTCTCTGGAGTCTCATTATTCCTATATTCGATATGTTTATCCTGAATATGTCTCTAGATTCATTATTACAATATTCGATATTTATCTCATGATGATGTGTCTGGAGTTTCGTTATTCCTATATTCGATATTTACCTCCTGATGACGTCTCTAGAGTTTCGTTATTCCTATATTCGATATGTATATCCTGATAATGTCTCTGATGTCTAATTATTACTATATTAGATATTTAGCTCCTGATTCTGTCTCTGGAGTCTCATTATTCCTATATTCGATATTTACCTCCTGATGATGTCTCTGGAATTTCAAAACTCCTATATTGGATATTAATCTCCCGATGATGTCTCTGGAGTCTCATTATTCCAATATTCAACATTTATCTCCTGATGATGTCTCTGGAGTTTCATTATACCTATATTAGACATTTATCTCCGGATGATGTCTTTGGATATTCATTTTTCCTATATTCGATATTTATACCTTGACGCTGCCTATGGAGTCTCTTTATTCCTTTATTCGATATTTTTCTCCTGATTCTGTCTTTGGAGTTTCGTTTATCCTATATTCGATATTTATCTCCTATTGATATGTCTGGAGTTACATTACTCCAATATTCGATATTTATCTCCTAATAATTTTCCTCAGTTACATTATTCCTATATTTGATATATATCTCCTGATGTTGTCTCTGGAGGTTCATTATTCCTATATTCAACATTTATCTTATATTCGATATTTATTTCCTGATGCTGTCTCTGGATTCTCATTACTCCTATATTCGATATTTATCTCCTGATGATGTCTCTGGAGTTTCATTATTCCAATATTCGATAATTTTCTCCTCATGATGTCTCTGGAGTGTCTTTATTCCTATATTCGATATTTATCTAATGCTAATGTCTCTGTAGTTTTATTACTACTATATTCGATATTTATCTCCTGATGCTGTCTCTGGAGTCTCATTATTCTTATATTGGATATTTATCTCCTGTTGATGTCTCTGGAGTTTCATTACTCCTATAATCGATTTTTATCTCCTGATGATGTATCTGGAGTTTCAATGCTCCTATATTCGATATTTATCTCCTGATGATGTCTCTTGAGTTTCATTATTCCTATATTCCATATGTATATCCTGATGATGTCTCTGGTGTCTCATTATTACTATATTCGATATTAATCTCCTCATGAATTATTTGCAGTTTCATTATTCCAATCTTCCATCTTAATATCCTGATGACGTCTCTGGAGTTGCATTACTCATATATTCGATATTTATCCCATGATGCTTTGTCTGGAGTCTCATTATTCCTATAATCGATAATTATCTCCTGATTGTGTCTTTTAGTTTCGTTATTCCTATATTCGATATTAATCTCCTGAAGTTGTCTCTGGAGTTTCATTACTCCTATATTCGATATTTAAATCCTGATGATTTCTCTGGAGTTCCATTATTCCTATATTCGATGTTTATCTCCCGATGATATCTATGGAGTTTCATTATTCCTATATTCGATATTTATCCCTTGATGCTGTCGATGGAGTCTCATTATTCCTATATTCGATATTTACCTCATGATGATGTCTCTGGAGTTTCATTATTCCTATATTAGATATGAATATCCTGATGATGTCTCCGGAGTCTAATTATTACTATATTCGACATTTATCTCCTGATGCTGTCTCTGGAGTCTCATTATTCCGATATTCGATATTTATCTCCAGATGATGTCGCTGGAATTTCAAAACACCTATAGTGTATATTTATATCCCGATGATGTCTCTGGAGTCTCATTATTCCTATATTCGATATTTATCTCCTTATGTTATCTCTGGAGTTTCTTTATTCCAATATTCGCTATTTATCTCATGATGCTTTCTCTTTAGTATCGTTATTTCTATATTCGATATTTATCTCCTCATGATGTCTTTGGAGTCTCATTATTCCTAGATTCGACATCCATCTCATAATGATGTCTCTGAAGTTTCATTATACCTATATTAGATATTTATCTCCGGATGATGTCTTTGGATATTCATTTTTCCTGTATTCGATATTTATCTCCGGATTATATCTCTGGAATCTCATTATCATTTTCTCCTATATTCGATATTTATCTTCTGATCATGTCTCCGGAGTCTCATTATTACTATATTCGATATTTATCTCCTGATGATGTCTCTGGAGTTTCATTATTCCTATATTCGATATTTATATCCTGATGCTGTGTCTGGAGTCACATTAGTCCTATATTCGATATTTATCTCCTGATTATGTCTCTGGAGTTTCATTACTTCTATATTCGATATTTATCTCCTGATAATGAATCTGGAGATCATTACTCTTATATTCGATATTTATCTCCTGATGATATCTCTGGAGTTTCATTATTCCTATATTCGATATTTATGTCCTGTAGACGTCTCTGGAGTTTAATTATTCCGATATTCGATATGTATATTATGATGATGTCTTTGGAGTCTCATTATTCGAATATTCGATATGTCTCTCTTGATGATGTCTCTGGAGTTTCATTATTCCTATATTCGATATTGATTTCCTGATGCTGTCTCTGGAGTCTCATTACTCCTATATTCGATATTTATCTGCTGATAATGAGTCCGGAGTCTCATTACTCTTATATTCTGCTAATGATTGTCCTCAGTTTCATTATTCCTATATTCGATATTTATCTCCTGACGCTGTCTCTGGAGTTTCATTTTTCCTATATTCGATATTTATCTCCTGATGCTGTCTCTGGAGTCACGTTATTCCAACATTCGATATTTATCTCCTGCTGATGTCTCTGTAGTTGCTACTACTATTTCGATTTTTATCTGCTAATGCTGTCTCTGGAGTCTCATTATTAAAATATTCGATATTTATCTCCTGATGTTGTCTCTGGAATTTCATTACTCCAATATTTGATGTTTTTCTCCTTATTCATCATTCATATATTCGATATTTATCTCTTGATTCTTTCTCTCGAGTTTCATTATCCTTATATTCGATAGTTATCTCCTGATGATGTCTCTGGAGTTTCAATATTCCTATATTCGATATGTATATCCTGATGATGTCTCTGGAGATTCATTATTCCTATATGCGAAATTTATCTCCTGATGATGTCTCTTGTGTCTCATTATTCCTATATACGATATTTATCTACTGATGATGTCTTTGGAGTCTCATTATTCCTATATTCGATATTTATCTCCTGATGAAATCTCTGGATTTTCATTATTCCCATATTCGATATGTATATCCTGATGCTGTCTCTGGAGTCTCGTTATTCCTATATTCGAAATCTATGTCCTGATGATTTTCCTCAGTTTCATTTTTCCTACATTCGATATTTATCTCCTGATGCTGTGTCTGGAGTGTTATTACTCCTATATTTGATATTTATCTACCGATGATTTCTCTGGCGTTTCATTATTCCTATATTCGATATTTATCTCCTGATGCTGTCTCTGCAGTTTCATTACTTCTGTAAACGATATTTATCTCCTGTAGATGTCTCTTGATTTTCATTTTTCCTATATTCGATATTTATCTCCTGATGATGTCTCTGGAGTCTCATTATTCCTATATTCGATATTAATCTCCTGATGATGTCTCTGGAGCCTCATTATTAATATATTCGACATTTATCTCCATTTGATGTCTCTTTAGTTTGATAATTCCTATATTCGATATATATGTCTGTCCTGTTGATGTCTCTGGAGTTTCATTACTCCTATATTCGATATTTATCCCCTGATGCTTTCTCTGGAGTGTCATTATTCCGACAATCGATATTAAACACATGATGCTGTCTCTGGAGTTTCGTTATTTCTATTTTAGATCTTTACCTCCTGATTATGTCTCTGGAGTTTCATTACTCCTATATTCGATATTTATCTCCAAATGATTTTCCTCAGTTTCATTATTCATGTACTCGATATTAATCTCCTGATGCTGTCTCTGGAGTTTCATTATTCCTATATTCGATATTTATCTAGTGAAGATGTCTCTGGAGTTCCATTACTGCAATATTCGATATTTAAATCCTGATGATGTCTCTGGAGTTCCATTATTCCTATATTCGATGTTTATATCCAGATGGTATTTATGGAATTTCATTATTCCTAAATTCGAAATTTATTACTTGATGCTTTCAATGGAGTGTCATTATTCCTATATTCGATATTTATCTCCTGATGCTGTCTCTGGAGTTTCGTTATTCCTATATTCCATATTTATGTCATGATGGCGTCTCTGGAGTTTCATTAATCCTATATTCGATATTTATCTCCTATTTATTTTCCTCAGTTTCATTATTCCTATATTCGATATTTAACTGCTTATGGTGTTTCTGGAGTTCCATTATCTCAGACGGACAGTCTCAGACAGACCGTCTCAGACGGACAGTATCAGATAGAGAGTCTCAGACAGACAGACAGACAGAAACACAGTCTCAGACGGACAGAAAGACAGACAGACAGACAGACAGACAGACAGACAAACAGACGGACAGACAGACAGACAGTCACAGACAGTCACAGACAGTCACAGACAGCCACAGACAGTCACAGACAGCCACAGAGAGTCACAGACAGTCACAGACAGTCACACACAGTCACAGACAGTCACAGACAGTCACAGGCAGACAGACAGTCACAGACCATCACAGACAGTCACAGATAGTCACAGACAGTCACAGACAGTCGCAGACAGTCATAGACAATCATAGGCAGACACAGGCATACACAGACAGACAGACATACAGACAGACAAACAGACAATAGTCAAACAGACAGACAGACAGAAAGTCACAGACACACAGACAGTCACAGACAGACAGAGTGTCACAGGCATACAGACTCTCACAGACAGACAGTCACAGACAGACAGACAGACAGTCTCAGACGGACCGTCTCAGACAGACAGTCACAAACGAAGAGTCTCAGAGAGACAGGCTCAGACGGACAGACTCAGAGAGACAATCTCGGACGGACAGTCTCAGACAGAGAGTCTCAGACGGACAGTCTCTGACAGACAGTCTCAGACGGACAGTCTCAGACACACAGTCTCAGACAGACAGTCTCATACGGACAGTCTCAGACGGCCAGTCTCAGACGGACAGTCTCAGACAGTCAAAGACAGTCTCAGACAGTCACAGACAGACACTGACAGACACAGACAGTCACAGACAGACACAGACAGTCACAGACAGTCCGTCACAGACAGACAGACAGTCACAGACAGTCACAGACAGTCACAGACAGTCACAGAAGGTCTTAGACAGACACAGACAGTCACAGACAGACAGTCTCAGACGGACCGTCTCAGACAGACAGACAGTCACAGACTGACATTCACAGACAGACAGACAAACAGTCTCAGACGGACCGTCTCAGACAGACAGTCTCAGACGGACAGTCTCAGACAGACAGTCTCAGACGGACAGACTCAGACAGACAGTCTCAGACGGACAGTCTCAGTCAGACCGTCTCA
>JAPFQT010000323.1:162500-190728 GCA_027627225.1 Congeria kusceri
GGTTCATCCATCCGTCTGTCTGTCTGTCTGTCTGTGCGTCCGTCCGTCCGTCTGTCTTAGGAGTGTTCATTTTTTGGGGGTGGACTCCATAAGACCCCTATAACTTTTAAACAGTTTAAGATAGCTCAAAACGGATTTCACATTTGTGTTTAGAATTCAAATCTACTTAGAAAACAATGTCTTTTTGTCCGTCCGTCCGTCTGTCCGTCTGTCCGTGTATATAGCTATAGGGTGGTATCTCGGAAACCCTGTTAACTTTTGAATGGTGCGATATATATCAAAACGGACTTCAGATTCGTGCTTAGCATACAATTCTACCCTTAAGTTTGTCCGCCTTTCTTTCCGTCTGTCCGTCCGTACGTCCGTCCATCTGTCCGTGTATATGGCTATAGGGTGGTATCCAGGAAACCCTGATAACTCGTTAACAGTGCAATATATCTCAAAACGGATCTCATATTCGTGTTCAGCATTGAATGCTACCCCCAAGACCGATGTCTTTTTGGCTGTATGTCCGTCCGTCCGCCCGTCCGTCCGTCTGTCCGTGTATATGGCTATTGGGTGGGGTCCATTAGACCCTTAGACTTTTGTAACGGTGCGATATAGCCCAAAAGGGATCGCGGATTAGTGATCAGCGATGTTGTCTACTATATAAAACACTATTTGATCGAATTTTTTGAACAAAAAGTTTTTACCCAAATGTGAGCGTAAGAAAGGCTGGGGGTGGGCTATCTAAGACCCTAATAACTCTTTTATGGTGCGATATATCTCAAAACGGATTGCGGATTCGTGCTCAGCATTGAATCCTAACACGGATTTGAACATCTTAGGGTTGTATGTCAAGGTCACCGATTGGGGTAAAATTTCACCCTGATGGTACCATCAGGTGAAATTTTTACCCAAATCGGTGACCTTCACATACTACCCTTAGATGTTCAGATCTATGTTAGGATTCATCGCTGAGCACGAATCCGGTGTTAGTTTTGGGGTATCTCTACCCCTCAAAGAATTATGGAGCACAAATCGTAGAAAAGCACACTAAAGCGTAGAAAAGCCCAATACAAAGAGTAGAAAAGCGCACAAAAAGCGTAAAAAAGCCCATCGTTCAATATAATTATAAATTTATATGTTCCACAATTATAGATTTATGAAACTTGGAATATTGATGGATAATTGTGTACCTGATTCGTTAACACCGGGGTTGATAGCAGATACAGCCCGGGAGTCGGGCAACGGGGGCTCATAGTGACCACCCCTACAAAGCGTAGAAAAGCGCACAAAAAGCGTAGAAAAGCCCATCGTTCAATATAATTATAAATGTATATCTTCCACAATTATAGATTTATGAAACTTGGAATATTGATGGATAATTGTGTACCTGATTCGTTAACACCGGGGTTGATAGCAGATACAGCCCGGGGGTCGGGCAACGGGGGCTCATAGTGACCACCCCTACGGTATTTTTCCCCAAATAGACGTATATAGATATTTATATAGTATTTTATTCCGAATGCTTTGACTATATGTGTCTCATACTTATAATAATAATGGGTAGTATAAAGTAAAAAAGCCCAAAATTTGGCCTGACCCCTCCCTCCTTTGCAAATCTATAGGACTTTAAGGGGCCAAGATACCCCCAAAATAACACCGGATTCGTGATCAGAAATGAAGGACAGACACAAAGACGGACGGACGAATCAAAGGGTAAAATTGTATGCTGTGCACGAATCTGAAAGCCGTTTTGAGGAATATTGCACCGTTCAAAAGTTATAAGGGTTTCCTCCATACCACCCTATAGCCATATACACGGACAGACGGACGGACGGACGGACGGACGGACGAACAGACATTTTTTTTAAAGTACAATTTAATTATAAACACAAATGTGAAAACAGTTGTTAGCCATATCGCACCGTTCAAAAGTTATAAGGGTTTCCTCCATACCAACCTATAGCCATATACACTGACAGACGGACGGACGGACGGACGGACGGACGGACAGACGAACAGACATTTTTTTAAATGGACAATTTAATTATAAACACGAATGTGAAATCCGTTTTGAGATCTCTTAAACCATTAAAAAGTTATAGGGGCTTTCTGGATCCCACCCCTCGCCATGAACACTCCTAAGACAGACGGACGGACGGACGGACGGACGGACAGACACACAGACGGACGGAAAAACCAAAGGGTAGAATTGTATGCTGAGCACGATTCTGAAATCCGTTTTGAGGTATATTGCACCGTTCAAATGTTATAAGGGTTTTCCTCATACCACCCTTTAACCATATACACGGACAGACGGACGGACGGACGAACAGACATTATATAATTTTTTTAACAAGGGGGAAATAACTGGTTATTATCTCATTTCTTATCGCCCCTGAGCTATTTATTGCAAAATATAACTTTTATACCCCCTAATATAATATTTTATAACTATAGGCGTGAAACAGCACAAATCGTAGAAAAGCACACTAAAGCGTAGAAAAGCCCATTACAAAGCGTAGAAAAGCGCACAAAAAGCGTAAAAAAGCCCATCGTTCAATATAATTATAAATTTATATCTTCCACAATTATAGATTTATGAAACTTGGAATATTGATGGATAATTGTGTACCTGATTCGTAAACACCGGGGTTGATAGCAGATACAGCCCGGGAGTCGGGCAACGGGGGCTCATAGTGACCACCCCTACAAAGCGTAGAAAAGCGCACAAAAAGCGTAGAAAAGCCCATCGTTCAATATAATTATAAATGTATATCTTCCACAATTATAGATTTATGAAACTTGGAATATTGATGGATAATTGTGTACCTGATTCGTTAACACCGGGGTTGATAGCAGATACAGCCCGGGGGTCGGGCAACGGGGGCTCATAGTGACCACCCCTACGGTATTTTTCCCCAAATAGACGTATATAGATATTTATATAGTATTTTATTCCGAATGCTTTGACTATATGTGTCTCATACTTATAATAATAATGGGTAGTATAAAGTAACACTGATCATTTGACATGCGGTTTGATGTGTTTATGCACACTACACGCATCGGACCTAACTCACAAACATCGGGTAATGTAAAGCGTAAAAAAGCCCAAAATTTGGCCTGACCCCTCCCTCCTTTGCAAATCTATAGGACTTTAAGGGGCCAAGATACCCCCAAAATAACACCGTTCAAAAGTTATAAGGGTTTCCTCCATACCACCCTATAGCCATATACACGGACAGACGGACGGACGGACGGACGGACGGACGGACGGACGGACGAACAGACATTTTTTTAAATGGACAATTTAATTATAAACACGAATGTGAAATCCGTTTTGAGATCTCTTAAACCATTAAAAAGTTATAGGGGCTTTCTGGAGCCCGCCCCTCGGCATATACACTCCTAAGACAGACGGACGGACGGACGGACGGACGAACGGACAGACACACAGACGGACGGACAAACCAAAGGGTACAATTGTATGCTGAGCACGATTCTGAAATCCGTTTTGAGGTATATTGCACCGTTCAAATGTTATAAGGGTTTTCCTCATACCACCCTTTAACCATATACACGTACAGACGGACGGACGAACAGACATTATATAATTTTTTTAACAAGGGGGAAATAACTGGTTATTATCTCATTTCTTATCGCCCCTGAGCTATTTATAGCAAAATATAACTTTTATACCCCCAAATATAATATTTTATAACTATAGGCGTGAAACAGCACAAATCGTAGAAAAGCACACTAAAGCGTAGAAAAGCCCAATACAAAGCGTAGAAAAGCGCACAAAAAGCGTAAAAAAGCCCATCGTTCAATATAATTATAAATTTATATCTTCCACAATTATAGATTTATGAAACTTGGAATATTGATGGATAATTGTGTACCTGATTCGTTAACACCGGGGTTGATAGCAGATACAGCCCGGGAGTCGGGCAACGGGGGCTCATAGTGACCACCCCTACAAAGCGTAGAAAAGCGCACAAAAAGCGTAGAAAAGCCCATCGTTCAATATAATTATAAATGTATATCTTCCACAATTATAGATTTATGAAACTTGGAATATTGATGGATAATTGTGTACCTGATTCGTTAACACCGGGGTTGATAGCAGATACAGCCCGGGGGTCGGGCAACGGGGGCTCATAGTGACCACCCCTACGGTATTTTTCCCCAAATAGACGTATATAGATATTTATATAGTATTTTATTCCGAATGCTTTGACTATATGTGTCTCATACTTATAATAATAATGGGTAGTATAAAGTAACACTGATCATTTGACATGCGGTTTGATGTGTTTATGCACACTACACGCATCGGACCTAACTCACAAACATCGGGTAATGTAAAGCGTAAAAAAGCCCAAAATTTGGCCTGACCCCTCCCTCCTTTGCAAATCTATAGGACTTTAAGGGGCCAAGATACCCCAAAATAACACCGGATTCGTGATCAGAAATGAATCCTAACATAGATTTGAATAGGTCAGGGATGTCTGTGAAGGTCACCGATTTCAACCCAAATTTCGCATGATGGTACCATCAGGGTGAATTTGGGGTAAAAACGTCAAAGTTCAAGGACGTCAACATAACTTCGTTTTTCATGTTAGGATTCAATGCTGAGCACAAATCTGAAATCCGTTTTGAGGAATATTGCACCGTTCAAAAGTTATAAGGGTTTCCTCCATACCACCCAATAGCCATATACACGGACAGACGGACGGACGGACGGACGGACGAACAGACATTTTTTTAAAGTACAATTTAATTATAAACACAAATGTGAAAACAGTTGTTAGCTATATCGCACCGTTCAAAAGTTATAAGGGTTTCCTCCATACCACCCTATAGCCATATACACGGACAGACGGACGGACGGACGGACGGACGAACAGACATTTTTTTAAATGGACAATTTAATTATAAACACGAATGTGAAATCCGTTTTGAGATCTCTTAAACCATTAAAAAGTTATAGGGGCTTTCTGGAGCCCGCCCCTCGGCATATACACTCCTAAGACAGACGGACGGACGGACGGACGGACAGACACACAGACGGACGGACAAACCAAAGGGTACAATTGTATGCTGAGCACGATTCTGAAATCCGTTTTGAGGTATATTGCACCGTTCAAATGTTATAAGGGTTTTCCTCATACCACCCTTTAACCATATACACGTACAGACGGACGGACGAACAGACATTATATAATTTTTTTAACAAGGGGGAAATAACTGGTTATTATCTCATTTCTTATCGCCCCTGAGCTATTTATAGCAAAATATAACTTTTATACCCCCAAATATAATATTTTATAACTATAGGCGTGAAACAGCACAAATCGTAGAAAAGCACACTAAAGCGTAGAAAAGCCCAATACAAAGCGTAGAAAAGCGCACAAAAAGCGTAAAAAAGCCCATCGTTCAATATAATTATAAATTTATATCTTCCACAATTATAGATTTATGAAACTTGGAATATTGATGGATAATTGTGTACCTGATTCGTTAACACCGGGGTTGATAGCAGATACAGCCCGGGGGTCGGGCAACGGGGGCTCATAGTGACCACCCCTACAAAGCGTAGAAAAGCGCACAAAAAGCGTAGAAAAGCCCATCGTTCAATATAATTATAAATGTATATCTTCCACAATTATAGATTTATGAAACTTGGAATATTGATGGATAATTGTGTACCTGATTCGTTAACACCGGGGTTGATAGCAGATACAGCCCGGGGGTCGGGCAACGGGGGCTCATAGTGACCACCCCTACGGTATTTTTCCCCAAATAGACGTATATAGATATTTATATAGTATTTTATTCCGAATGCTTTGACTATATGTGTCTCATACTTATAATAATAATGGGTAGTACAAAGTAACACTGATCATTTGACATGCGGTTTGATGTGTTTATGCACACTACACGCATCGGACCTAACTCACAAACATCGGGTAATGTAAAGCGTAAAAAAGCCCAAAATTTGGCCTGACCCCTCCCTCCTTTGCAAATCTATAGGACTTTAAGGGGCCAAGATACCCCCAAAATAACACCGGATTCGTGATCAGAAATGAAGGACAGACACAAAGACGGACGGACGAATCAAAGGGTAAAATTGTATGCTGTGCACGAATCTGAAAGCCGTTTTGAGGAATATTGCACCGTTCAAATGTTATAAGGGTTTTCCTCATACCACCCTTTAACCATATACACGGACAGACGGACGGACGGACGGACGAACAGACATTATATAATTTTTTTAACAAGGGGGAAATAACTGGTTATTATCTCATTTCTTATCGCCACTGAGCTATTTATTGCAAAATATAACTTTTATACCCCCTAATATAATATTTTATAACTATAGGCGTGAAACAGCACAAATCGTAGAAAAGCACACTAAAGCGTAGAAAAGCCCAATACAAAGCGTAGAAAAGCGGTATGGAGGAAATACTTATAACTTTTGAACGGTGCAATATATCTCAAAACGGATTTCAGATTCGTGCTCAGTATACAATTCTACCCTTAGGTTCGTCCATCCGTCTGTCTGTCTGTCTGTCTGTGCGTCCGTCCGTCCGTCTGTCTTAGGAGTGTTCATTTTTTGGGGGTGGACTCCATAAGACCCCTATAACTTTTAAACGGTTTAAGATAGCTCAAAACGGATTTCACATTTGTGTTTAGAATTCAAATCTACTTAGAAAACAATGTCTTTTTGTCCGTCCGTCCGTCTGTCCGTCTGTCCGTGTATATAGCTATAGGGTGGTATCTCGGAAACCCTGTTAACTTTTGAATGGTGCGATATATATCAAAACGGACTTTAGATTCGTGCTTAGCATACAATTCTACCCTTAAGTTTGTCCGCCTTTTTGTCCGTCTGTCCGTCCGTCCGTCCGTCCATCTGTCCGTGTATATGGCTATAGGGTGGTATCCAGGAAACCCTGATAACTCGTTAACGGTGCAATATATCTCAAAACGGATCTCATATTCGTGTTCAGCATTGAATGCTACCCCCAAGACCGATGTCTTTTTGGCTGTATGTCCGTCCGTCCGCCCGTCCGTCCGTCTGTCCGTGTATATGGCTATTGGGTGGGGTCCATTAGACCCTTAGACTTTTGTAACGGTGCGATATAGCCCAAAAGGGATCGCGGATTAGTGATCAGCGATGTTGTCTACTATATAAAACACTATTTGATCGAATTTTTTGAACAAAAAGTTTTTACCCAAATGTGAGCGTAAGAAAGGCTGGGGGGTGGGCTATCTAAGACCCTAATAACTCTTTTATGGTGCGATATATCTCAAAACGGATTGCGGATTCGTGCTCAGCATTGAATCCTAACACGGATTTGAACATCTTAGGGTTGTATGTCAAGGTCACCGATTGGGGTAAAATTTCACCCTGATGGTACCATCAGGTGAAATTTTTACCCAAATCGGTGACCTTCACATACTACCCTTAGATGTTCAGATCTATGTTAGGATTCATCGCTGAGCACGAATCCGGTGTTAGTTTTGGGGTATCTCGACCCCTTAAAGAATTATGGAGCACAAATCGTAGAAAAGCACACTAAAGCGTAGAAAAGCCCAATACAAAGCGTAGAAAAGCGCACAAAAAGCGTAAAAAACCCCATCGTTCAATATAATTATAAATTTATATCTTCCACAATTATAGATTTATGAAACTTGGAATATTGATGGATAATTGTGTACCTGATTCGTTAACACCGGGGTTGATAGCAGATACAGCCCGGGGGTCGGGCAACGGGGGCTCATAGTGACCACCCCTACAAAGCGTAGAAAAGCGCACAAAAAGCGTAGAAAAGCCCATCGTTCAATATAATTATAAATTTATATCTGCCACAATTATAGATTTATGAAACTTGGAATATTGATGGATAATTGTGTACCTGATTCGTTAACACCGGGGTTGATAGCAGATACAGCCCGGGGGTCGGGCAACGGGGGCTCATAGTGACCACCCCTACGGTATTTTTCCCCAAATAGACGTATATAGATATTTATATAGTATTTTATTCCGAATGCTTTGACTATATGTGTCTCATACTTATAATAATAATGGGTAGTACAAAGTAACACTGATCATTTGACATGCGGTTTGATGTGTTTATGCACACTACACGCATCGGACCTAACTCACAAACATCGGGTAATGTAAAGCGTAAAAAAGCCCAAAATTTGGCCTGACCCCTCCCTCCTTTGCAAATCTATAGGACTTTAAGGGGCCAAGATACCCCCAAAATAACACCGGATTCGTGATCAGAAATGAAGGACAGACACAAAGACGGACGGACGAATCAAAGGGTAAAATTGTATGCTGTGCACGAATCTGAAAGCCGTTTTGAGGAATATTGCACCGTTCAAAAGTTATAAGGGTTTCCTCCATACCACCCTATAGCCATATACACGGACAGACGGACGGACGGACGGACGGACGGACGAACAGACATTTTTTTTAAAGTACAATTTAATTATAAACACAAATGTGAAAACAGTTGTTAGCCATATCGCACCGTTCAAAAGTTATAAGGGTTTCCTCCATACCACCCTATAGCCATATACACTGACAGACGGACGGACGGACGGACGGACGGACAGACGAACAGACATTTTTTTAAATGGACAATTTAATTATAAACACGAATGTGAAATCCGTTTTGAGATCTCTTAAACCATTAAAAAGTTATAGGGGCTTTCTGGAGCCCGCCCCTCGCCATGAACACTCCTAAGACAGACGGACGGACGGACGGACGGACGGACGGACGGACGGACAGACACACAGACGGACGGACAAACCAAAGGGTAGAATTGTATGCTGAGCACGATTCTGAAATCCGTTTTGAGGTATATTGGACCGTTCAAATGTTATAAGGGTTTTCCTCATACCACCCTTTAACCATATACACGGACAGACGGACGGACGGACGAACAGACATTATATATTTAACAAGGGGGAAATAACTGGTTATTATCTCATTTCTTATCGCTCCTGAGCTATTTATTGCAAAATATAACTTTTATACCCCCTAATATAATATTTTATAACTATAGGCGTGAAACAGCACAAATCGTAGAAAAGCACACTAAAGCGTAGAAAAGCCCAATACAAAGCGTAGAAAAGCGCACAAAAAGCGTAAAAAAGCCCATCGTTCAATATAATTATAAATTTATATCTTCCACAATTATAGATTTATGAAACTTGGAATATTGATGGATAATTGTGTACCTGATTCGTTAACACCGGGGTTGATAGCAGATACAGCCCGGGGGTCGGGCAACGGGGGCTCATAGTGACCACCCCTACAAAGCGTAGAAAAGCGCACAAAAAGCGTAGAAAAGCCCATCGTTCAATATAATTATAAATGTATATCTTCCACAATTATAGATTTATGAAACTTGGAATATTGATGGATAATTGTGTACCTGATTCGTTAACACCGGGGTTGATAGCAGATACAGCCCGGGGGTCGGGCAACGGGGGCTCATAGTGACCACCCCTACGGTATTTTTCCCCAAATAGACGTATATAGATATTTATATAGTATTTTATTCCGAATGCTTTGACTATATGTGTCTCATACTTATAATAATAATGGGTAGTACAAAGTAACACTGATCATTTGACATGCGGTTTGATGTGTTTATGCACACTACACGCATCGGACCTAACTCACAAACATCGGGTAATGTAAAGCGTAAAAAAGCCCAAAATTTGGCCTGACCCCTCCCTCCTTTGCAAATCTATAGGACTTTAAGGGGCCAAGATACCCCCAAAATAACACCGGATTCGTGATCAGAAATGAATCCTAACATAGATTTGAATAGGTCAGGGATGTCTGTGAAGGTCACCGATTTCAACCCAAATTTCGCATGATGGTACCATCAGGGTGAATTTGGGGTAAAAACGTCAAAGTTCAAGGACGTCAACATAACTTCGTTTTTCATGTTAGGATTCAATGCTGAGCACAAATCTGAAATCCGTTTTGAGATATATCGTACCATAAAAAAGTTATAAGGGTCTAAGGGAGCCCACCCCCTAGCCATTTACACTCCTTAAGACAGACAGACGGACAGACGGACAGACAGCCGGACAGACATCGTTTGTAGGGTAGAATTGTACGGTGAGCACGAATCGGAAATCCGTTTTGAGATATATTGCATCGCTCAAAAGTTAGAAGGGTTTGCTCCATACCACCCTATAGCCATATACACGGACAGACGGACGGACGGACGGACGGACGAACATACATTTTTTTAAAAGTACAATTTAATTATAAACACGAATGTGAAATCCGTTTTGAGGTCTCTTAAACCGTTTAAAAGTTATAGGGGCTTTCTGGAGCCCACCCCTCGCCATGAACACTCCTAAGACAGACGGACGGACGGACGGACAGAAGGACAGACACAAAGACGGACGGACGAATCAAAGGGTAAAATTGTATGCTGTGCACGAATCTGAAAGCCGTTTTGAGGAATATTGCACCGTTCAAAAGTTATAAGGGTTTCCTCCATACCACCCTATAGCCATATACACGGACAGACGGACGGACGGACGGACGGACGAACAGACATTTTTTTTAAAGTACAATTTAATTATAAACACAAATGTGAAAACAGTTGTTAGCTATATCGCACCGTTCAAAAGTTATAAGGGTTTCCTCCATACCACCCTATAGCCATATACACGGACAGACGGACGGACGGACGGACGGACGGACGGACGAACAGACATTTTTTTAAATGGACAATTTAATTATAAACACGAATGTGAAATCCGTTTTGAGGTCTCTTAAACCGTTTAAAAGTTATAGGGGCTTTCTGGAGCCCACCCCTCGCCATGAGCACTCCTAAGACAGACGGACGGACGGACGGACAGAAGGACAGACACAAAGACGGACGGACGAATCAAAGGGTAAAATTGTATGCTGTGCACGAATCTGAAAGCCGTTTTGAGGAATATTGCACCGTTCAAAAGTTATAAGGGTTTCCTCCATACCACCCTATAGCCATATACACGGACAGACGGACGGACGGACGGACGGACGAACAGACATTTTTTTTAAAGTACAATTTAATTATAAACACAAATGTGAAAACAGTTGTTAGCTATATCGCACCGTTCAAAAGTTATAAGGGTTTCCTCCATACCACCCTATAGCCATATACACGGACAGACGGACGGACGGACGGACGGATGAACATACATTTTTTTAAAAGTACAATTTAATTATAAACACGAATGTGAAATCCGTTTTGAGGTCTCTTAAACCGTTTAAAAGTTATAGGGGCTTTCTGGAGCCCACCCCTCGCCATGAACACTCCTAAGACAGACGGACGGACGGACGGACAGAAGGACAGACACAAAGACGGACGGACGAATCAAAGGGTAAAATTGTATGCTGTGCACGAATCTGAAAGCCGTTTTGAGGAATATTGCACCGTTCAAAAGTTATAAGGGTTTCCTCCATACCACCCTATAGCCATATACACGGACAGACGGACGGACGGACGGACGGACGGACGGACGGACGGACGGACGAACAGACATTTTTTTTAAAGTACAATTTAATTATAAAAACAAATGTGAAAACAGTTGTTAGCCATATCGCACCGTTCAAAAGTTATAAGGGTTTCCTCCATACCACCCTATAGCCATATACACTGACAGACGGACGGACGGACGGACGGACGGACAGACGAACAGACATTTTTTTAAATGGACAATTTAATTATAAACACGAATGTGAAATCCGTTTTGAGATCTCTTAAACCATTAAAAAGTTATAGGGGCTTTCTGGATCCCACACCCCTCGACATGAACACTCCTAAGACAGACGGACGGACGGACGGACGGACGGACAGACACACAGACGGACGGACAAACCGAAGGGTAGAATTGTATGCTGAGCACGATTCTGAAATCCGTTTTGAGGTATATTTCACCGTTCAAATGTTATAAGTGTTTTCCTCATACCACCCTTTAACCATATACACGGACAGACGGACGGACGGACGAACAGACATTATATAATTTTTTTAACAAGGGGGAAATAACTGGTTATTATCTCATTTCTTATCGCCCCTGAGCTATTTATTGCAAAATATAACTTTTATACCCCCTAATATAATATTTTATAACTATAGGCGTGAAACAGCACAAATCGTAGAAAAGCACACTAAAGCGAAGAAAAGCCCCATACAAAGCGTAGAAAAGCGGTATGGAGGAAATACTTATAACTTTTGAACGGTGCAATATATCTCAAAACGGATTTCAGATTCGTGCTCAGTATACAATTCTACCCTTTGGTTTGTCCGTCCGTCTGTGTGTCTGTCCGTCCGTCCGTCCGTCCGTCCGTCTGTCTTAGGAGTGTTCATTTTTTGGGGGTGGACTCCATAAGACCCCTATAACTTTTAAACGGTTTAAGATAGCTCAAAACGGATTTCACATTTGTGGTTAGAATTCAAATCTACTTAGAAAACAATGTCTTTTTGTCCGTCCGTCCGTCTGTCCGTCTGTCCGTGTATATATCTATAGGGTGGTATCTCGGAAACCCTGTTAACTTTTGAATGGTGCGATATATATCAAAACGGACTTCAGATTCGTGCTTAGCATACAATTCTACCCTTAAGTTTGTCCGCCTTTTTGTCCGTCTGTCCGTCCGTCCGTCCGTCCATCTGTCCGTGTATATGGCTATAGGGTGGTATCCAGGAAACCCTGATAACTCGTTAACGGTGCAATATATCTCAAAACGGATCTCATATTCGTGTTCAGCATTGAATGCTACCCCCAAGACCGATGTCTTTTTGGCTGTATGTCCGTCCGTCCGCCCGTCCGTCCGTCTGTCCGTGTATATGGCTATTGGGTGGGGTCCATTAGACCCTTAGACTTTTGTAACGGTGCGATATAGCCCAAAAGGGATCGCGGATTAGTGATCAGCGATGTTGTCTACTATATAAAACACTATTTGATCGAATTTTTTGAACAAAAAGTTTTTACCCAAATGTGAGCGTAAGAAAGGCTGGGGGGTGGGCTATCTAAGACCCTAATAACTCTTTTATGGTGCGATATATCTCAAAACGGATTGCGGATTCGTGCTCAGCATTGAATCCTAACACGGATTTGAACATCTTAGGGTTGTATGTCAAGGTCACCGATTGGGGTAAAATTTCACCCTGATGGTACCATCAGGTGAAATTTTTACCCAAATCGGTGACCTTCACATACTACCCTTAGATGTTCAGATCTATGTTAGGATTCATCGCTGAGCACGAATCCGGTGTTAGTTTTGGGGTATCTCGACCCCTTAAAGAATTATGGAGCACAAATCGTAGAAAAGCACACTAAAGCGTAGAAAAGCCCAATACAAAGCGTAGAAAAGCGCACAAAAAGCGTAAAAAACCCCATCGTTCAATATAATTATAAATTTATATCTTCCACAATTATAGATTTATGAAACTTGGAATATTGATGGATAATTGTGTACCTGATTCGTTAACACCGGGGTTGATAGCAGATACAGCCCGGGGGTCGGGCAACGGGGGCTCATAGTGACCACCCCTACAAAGCGTAGAAAAGCGCACAAAAAGCGTAGAAAAGCCCATCGTTCAATATAATTATAAATTTATATCTGCCACAATTATAGATTTATGAAACTTGGAATATTGATGGATAATTGTGTACCTGATTCGTTAACACCGGGGTTGATAGCAGATACAGCCCGGGGGTCGGGCAACGGGGGCTCATAGTGACCACCCCTACGGTATTTTTCCCCAAATAGACGTATATAGATATTTATATAGTATTTTATTCCGAATGCTTTGACTATATGTGTCTCATACTTATAATAATAATGGGTAGTATAAAGTAACACTGATCATTTGACATGCGGTTTGATGTGTTTATGCACACTACACGCATCGGACCTAACTCACAAACATCGGGTAATGTAAAGCGTAAAAAAGCCCAAAATTTGGCCTGACCCCTCCCTCCTTTGCAAATCTATAGGACTTTAAGGGGCCAAGATACCCCCAAAATAACACCGGATTCGTGATCAGAAATGAATCCTAACATAGATTTGAATAGGTCAGGGATGTCTGTGAAGGTCACCGATTTCAACCCAAATTTCGCATGATGGTACCATCAGGGTGAATTTGGGGTAAAAACGTCAAAGTTCAAGGACGTCAACATAACTTCGTTTTTCATGTTAGGATTCAATGCTGAGCACAAATCTGAAATCCGTTTTGAGATATATCGTACCATAAAAAAGTTATAAGGGTCTAAGGGAGCCCACCCCTAGCCATTTACACTCCTTAAGACAGACAGACGGACAGACGGACAGACAGCCGGACAGACATCGTTTGTAGGGTAGAATTGTACGGTGAGCACGAATCGGAAATCCGTTTTGAGATATATTGCATCGCTCAAAAGTTAGAAGGGTTTGCTCCATACCACCCTATAGCCATATACACGGACAGACGGACGGACGGACGGACGGACGAACATACATTTTTTTTAAAGTACAATTTAATTATAAACACGAATGTGAAATCCGTTATGAGGTCTCTTAAACCGTTTAAAAGTTATAGGGGCTTTCTGGAGCCCACCCCTCGCCATGAACACTCCTAAGACAGACGGACGGACGGACGGACAGAAGGACAGACACAAAGACGGACGGACGAATCAAAGGGTAAAATTGTATGCTGTGCACGAATCTGAAAGCCGTTTTGAGGAATATTGCACCGTTCAAAAGTTATAAGGGTTTCCTCCATACCACCCTATAGCCATATACACGGACAGACGGACTGACGGACGGACGAACAGACATTTTTTTTAAAGTACAATTTAATTATAAACACAAATGTGAAAACAGTTGTTAGCTATATCGCACCGTTCAAAAGTTATAAGGGTTTCCTCCATACCACCCTATAGCCATATACACGGACAGACGGACGGACGGACGGACGGACGGACGGACGAACAGACATTTTTTTAAATGGACAATTTAATTATAAACACGAATGTGAAATCCGTTTTGAGATCTCTTAAACCATTAAAAAGTTATAGGGGCTTTCTGGAGCCCGCCCCTCGGCATATACACTCCTAAGACAGACGGAAGGACGGACGGACGGACGGACGGACGGACAGACACACAGACGGACGGACAAACCAAAGGGTACAATTGTATGCTGAGCACGATTCTGAAATCCGTTTTGAGGTATATTGCACCGTTCAAATGTTATAAGGGTTTTCCTCATACCACCCTTTAACCATATACACGGACAGACGGACGGACGGACGAACAGACATTATATAATTTTTTTAACAAGGGGGAAATAACTGGTTATTATCTCATTTCTTATCGCCCCTGAGCTATTTATTGCAAAATATAACTTTTATACCCCCAAATATAATATTTTATAACTATAGGCGTGAAACAGCACAAATCGTAGAAAAGCACACTAAAGCGTAGAAAAGCCCATTACAAAGCGTAGAAAAGCGCACAAAAAGCGTAAAAAAGCCCATCGTTCAATATAATTATAAATTTATATCTTCCACAATTATAGATTTATGAAACTTGGAATATTGATGGATAATTGTGTACCTGATTCGTTAACACCGGGGTTGATAGCAGATACAGCCCGGGAGTCGGGCAACGGGGGCTCATAGTGACCACCCCTACAAAGCGTAGAAAAGCGCACAAAAAGCGTAGAAAAGCCCATCGTTCAATATAATTATAAATGTATATCTTCCACAATTATAGATTTATGAAACTTAGAATATTGATGGATAATTGTGTACCTGATTCGTTAACACCGGGGTTGATAGCAGATACAGCCCGGGGGTCGGGCAACGGGGGCTCATAGTGACCACCCCTACGGTATTTTTCCCCAAATAGACGTATATAGATATTTATATAGTATTTTATTCCGAATGCTTTGACTATATGTGTCTCATACTTATAATAATAATGGGTAGTATAAAGTAACACTGATCATTTGACATGCGGTTTGATGTGTTTATGCACACTACACGCATCGGACCTAACTCACAAACATCGGGTAATGTAAAGCGTAAAAAAGCCCAAAATTTGGCCTGACCCCTCCCTCCTTTGCAAATCTATAGGACTTTAAGGGGCCAAGATACCCCCAAAATAACACCGGATTCGTGATCAGAAATGAAGGACAGACACAAAGACGGACGGACGAATCAAAGGGTAAAATTGTATGCTGTGCACGAATCTGAAAGCCGTTTTGAGGAATATTGCACCGTTCAAAAGTTATAAGGGTTTCCTCCATACCACCCTATAGCCATATACACGGACAGACGGACGGACGGACGGACGGACGGACGAACAGACATTTTTTTTAAAGTACAATTTAATTATAAACACAAATGTGAAAACAGTTGTTAGCCATATCGCACCGTTCAAAAGTTATAAGGGTTTCCTCCATACCACCCTATAGCCATATACACGGACAGACGGACGGACGGACGGACGGACGGACGGACGGACGGACGGACGAACAGACATTTTTTTAAATGGACAATTTAATTATAAACACGAATGTGAAATCCGTTTTGAGATCTCTTAAACCATTAAAAAGTTATAGGGGCTTTCTGGAGCCCGCCCCTCGGCATATACACTCCTAAGACAGACGGACGGACGGACGGACGGACGAACGGACAGACACACAGACGGACGGACAAACCAAAGGGTACAATTGTATGCTGAGCACGATTCTGAAATCCGTTTTGAGGTATATTGCACCGTTCAAATGTTATAAGGGTTTTCCTCATACCACCCTTTAACCATATACACGTACAGACGGACGGACGAACAGACATTATATAATTTTTTTAACAAGGGGGAAATAACTGGTTATTATCTCATTTCTTATCGCCCCTGAGCTATTTATAGCAAAATATAACTTTTATACCCCCAAATATAATATTTTATAACTATAGGCGTGAAACAGCACAAATCGTAGAAAAGCACACTAAAGCGTAGAAAAGCCCAATACAAAGCGTAGAAAAGCGCACAAAAAGCGTAAAAAAGCCCATCGTTCAATATAATTATAAATTTATATCTTCCACAATTATAGATTTATGAAACTTGGAATATTGATGGATAATTGTGTACCTGATTCGTTAACACCGGGGTTGATAGCAGATACAGCCCGGGAGTCGGGCAACGGGGGCTCATAGTGACCACCCCTACAAAGCGTAGAAAAGCGCACAAAAAGCGTAGAAAAGCCCATCGTTCAATATAATTATAAATGTATATCTTCCACAATTATAGATTTATGAAACTTGGAATATTGATGGATAATTGTGTACCTGATTCGTTAACACCGGGGTTGATAGCAGATACAGCCCGGGGGTCGGGCAACGGGGGCTCATAGTGACCACCCCTACGGTATTTTTCCCCAAATAGACGTATATAGATATTTATATAGTATTTTATTCCGAATGCTTTGACTATATGTGTCTCATACTTATAATAATAATGGGTAGTATAAAGTAACACTGATCATTTGACATGCGGTTTGATGTGTTTATGCACACTACACGCATCGGACCTAACTCACAAACATCGGGTAATGTAAAGCGTAAAAAAGCCCAAAATTTGGCCTGACCCCTCCCTCCTTTGCAAATCTATAGGACTTTAAGGGGCCAAGATACCCCAAAATAACACCGGATTCGTGATCAGAAATGAATCCTAACATAGATTTGAATAGGTCAGGGATGTCTGTGAAGGTCACCGATTTCAACCCAAATTTCGCATGATGGTACCATCAGGGTGAATTTGGGGTAAAAACGTCAAAGTTCAAGGACGTCAACATAACTTCGTTTTTCATGTTAGGATTCAATGCTGAGCACAAATCTGAAATCCGTTTTGAGGAATATTGCACCGTTCAAAAGTTATAAGGGTTTCCTCCATACCACCCAATAGCCATATACACGGACAGACGGACGGACGGACGGACGGACGAACAGACATTTTTTTAAAGTACAATTTAATTATAAACACAAATGTGAAAACAGTTGTTAGCTATATCGCACCGTTCAAAAGTTATAAGGGTTTCCTCCATACCACCCTATAGCCATATACACGGACAGACGGACGGACGGACGGACGGACGAACAGACATTTTTTTAAATGGACAATTTAATTATAAACACGAATGTGAAATCCGTTTTGAGATCTCTTAAACCATTAAAAAGTTATAGGGGCTTTCTGGAGCCCGCCCCTCGGCATATACACTCCTAAGACAGACGGACGGACGGACGGACGGACGGACGGACGGACGGACAGACACACAGACGGACGGACAAACCAAAGGGTACAATTGTATGCTGAGCACGATTCTGAAATCCGTTTTGAGGTATATTGCACCGTTCAAATGTTATAAGGGTTTTCCTCATACCACCCTTTAACCATATACACGTACAGACGGACGGACGAACAGACATTATATAATTTTTTTAACAAGGGGGAAATAACTGGTTATTATCTCATTTCTTATCGCCCCTGAGCTATTTATAGCAAAATATAACTTTTATACCCCCAAATATAATATTTTATAACTATAGGCGTGAAACAGCACAAATCGTAGAAAAGCACACTAAAGCGTAGAAAAGCCCAATACAAAGCGTAGAAAAGCGCACAAAAAGCGTAAAAAAGCCCATCGTTCAATATAATTATAAATTTATATCTTCCACAATTATAGATTTATGAAACTTGGAATATTGATGGATAATTGTGTACCTGATTCGTTAACACCGGGGTTGATAGCAGATACAGCCCGGGGGTCGGGCAACGGGGGCTCATAGTGACCACCCCTACAAAGCGTAGAAAAGCGCACAAAAAGCGTAGAAAAGCCCATCGTTCAATATAATTATAAATGTATATCTGCCACAATTATAGATTTATGAAACTTGGAATATTGATGGATAATTGTGTACCTGATTCGTTAACACCGGGGTTGATAGCAGATACAGCCCGGGGGTCGGGCAACGGGGGCTCATAGTGACCACCCCTACGGTATTTTTCCCCAAATAGACGTATATAGATATTTATATAGTATTTTATTCCGAATGCTTTGACTATATGTGTCTCATACTTATAATAATAATGGGTAGTACAAAGTAACACTGATCATTTGACATGCGGTTTGATGTGTTTATGCACACTACACGCATCGGACCTAACTCACAAACATCGGGTAATGTAAAGCGTAAAAAAGCCCAAAATTTGGCCTGACCCCTCCCTCCTTTGCAAATCTATAGGACTTTAAGGGGCCAAGATACCCCCAAAATAACACCGGATTCGTGATCAGAAATGAAGGACAGACACAAAGACGGACGGACGAATCAAAGGGTAAAATTGTATGCTGTGCACGAATCTGAAAGCCGTTTTGAGGAATATTGCACCGTTCAAATGTTATAAGGGTTTTCCTCATACCACCCTTTAACCATATACACGGACAGACGGACGGACGGACGGACGAACAGACATTATATAATTTTTTTAACAAGGGGGAAATAACTGGTTATTATCTCATTTCTTATCGCCCCTGAGCTATTTATTGCAAAATATAACTTTTATACCCCCTAATATAATATTTTATAACTATAGGCGTGAAACAGCACAAATCGTAGAAAAGCACACTAAAGCGTAGAAAAGCCCAATACAAAGCGTAGAAAAGCGGTATGGAGGAAATACTTATAACTTTTGAACGGTGCAATATATCTCAAAACGGATTTCAGATTCGTGCTCAGTATACAATTCTACCCTTAGGTTCGTCCATCCGTCTGTCTGTCTGTCTGTCTGTGCGTCCGTCCGTCCGTCTGTCTTAGGAGTGTTCATTTTTTGGGGGTGGACTCCATAAGACCCCTATAACTTTTAAACGGTTTAAGATAGCTCAAAACGGATTTCACATTTGTGTTTAGAATTCAAATCTACTTAGAAAACAATGTCTTTTTGTCCGTCCGTCCGTCTGTCCGTCTGTCCGTGTATATAGCTATAGGGTGGTATCTCGGAAACCCTGTTAACTTTTGAATGGTGCGATATATATCAAAACGGACTTCAGATTCGTGCTTAGCATACAATTCTACCCTTAAGTTTGTCCGCCTTTTTGTCCGTCTGTCCGTCCGTCCGTCCGTCCATCTGTCCGTGTATATGGCTATAGGGTGGTATCCAGGAAACCCTGATAACTCGTTAACGGTGCAATATATCTCAAAACGGATCTCATATTCGTGTTCAGCATTGAATGCTACCCCCAAGACCGATGTCTTTTTGGCTGTATGTCCGTCCGTCCGCCCGTCCGTCCGTCTGTCCGTGTATATGGCTATTGGGTGGGGTCCATTAGACCCTTAGACTTTTGTAACGGTGCGATATAGCCCAAAAGGGATCGCGGATTAGTGATCAGCGATGTTGTCTACTATATAAAACACTATTTGATCGAATTTTTTGAACAAAAAGTTTTTACCCAAATGTGAGCGTAAGAAAGGCTGGGGGGTGGGCTATCTAAGACCCTAATAACTCTTTTATGGTGCGATATATCTCAAAACGGATTGCGGATTCGTGCTCAGCATTGAATCCTAACACGGATTTGAACATCTTAGGGTTGTATGTCAAGGTCACCGATTGGGGTAAAATTTCACCCTGATGGTACCATCAGGTGAAATTTTTACCCAAATCGGTGACCTTCACATACTACCCTTAGATGTTCAGATCTATGTTAGGATTCATCGCTGAGCACGAATCCGGTGTTAGTTTTGGGGTATCTCGACCCCTTAAAGAATTATGGAGCACAAATCGTAGAAAAGCACACTAAAGCGTAGAAAAGCCCAATACAAAGCGTAGAAAAGCGCACAAAAAGCGTAAAAAACCCCATCGTTCAATATAATTATAAATTTATATCTTCCACAATTATAGATTTATGAAACTTGGAATATTGATGGATAATTGTGTACCTGATTCGTTAACACCGGGGTTGATAGCAGATACAGCCCGGGGGTCGGGCAACGGGGGCTCATAGTGACCACCCCTACAAAGCGTAGAAAAGCGCACAAAAAGCGTAGAAAAGCCCATCGTTCAATATAATTATAAATTTATATCTGCCACAATTATAGATTTATGAAACTTGGAATATTGATGGATAATTGTGTACCTGATTCGTTAACACCGGGGTTGATAGCAGATACAGCCCGGGGGTCGGGCAACGGGGGCTCATAGTGACCACCCCTACGGTATTTTTCCCCAAATAGACGTATATAGATATTTATATAGTATTTTATTCCGAATGCTTTGACTATATGTGTCTCATACTTATAATAATAATGGGTAGTACAAAGTAACACTGATCATTTGACATGCGGTTTGATGTGTTTATGCACACACAACACGCATCGGACCTAACTCACAAACATCGGGTAATGTAAAGCGTAAAAAAGCCCAAAATTTGGCCTGACCCCTCCCTCCTTTGCAAATCTATAGGACTTTAAGGGGCCAAGATACCCCCAAAATAACACCGGATTCGTGATCAGAAATGAAGGACAGACACAAAGACGGACGGACGAATCAAAGGGTAAAATTGTATGCTGTGCACGAATCTGAAAGCCGTTTTGAGGAATATTGCACCGTTCAAAAGTTATAAGGGTTTCCTCCATACCACCCTATAGCCATATACACGGACAGACGGACGGACGGACGGACGGACGGACGAACAGACATTTTTTTAAAAGTACAATTTAATTATAAACACAAATGTGAAAACAGTTGTTAGCCATATCGCACCGTTCAAAAGTTATAAGGGTTTCCTCCATACCACCCTATAGCCATATACACTGACAGACGGACGGACGGACGGACGGACGGACAGACGAACAGACATTTTTTTAAATGGACAATTTAATTATAAACACGAATGTGAAATCCGTTTTGAGATCTCTTAAACCATTAAAAAGTTATAGGGGCTTTCTGGAGCCCGCCCCTCGCCATGAACACTCCTAAGACAGACGGACGGACGGACGGACGGACGGACGGACGGACAGACACACAGACGGACGGACAAACCAAAGGGTACAATTGTATGCTGAGCACGATTCTGAAATCCGTTTTGAGGTATATTGGACCGTTCAAATGTTATAAGGGTTTTCCTCATACCACCCTTTAACCATATACACGGACAGACGGACGGACGGACGAACAGACATTATATATTTAACAAGGGGGAAATAACTGGTTATTATCTCATTTCTTATCGCTCCTGAGCTATTTATTGCAAAATATAACTTTTATACCCCCTAATATAATATTTTATAACTATAGGCGTGAAACAGCACAAATCGTAGAAAAGCACACTAAAGCGTAGAAAAGCCCAATACAAAGCGTAGAAAAGCGCACAAAAAGCGTAAAAAAGCCCATCGTTCAATATAATTATAAATTTATATCTTCCACAATTATAGATTTATGAAACTTGGAATATTGATGGATAATTGTGTACCTGATTCGTTAACACCGGGGTTGATAGCAGATACAGCCCGGGGGTCGGGCAACGGGGGCTCATAGTGACCACCCCTACAAAGCGTAGAAAAGCGCACAAAAAGCGTAGAAAAGCCCATCGTTCAATATAATTATAAATGTATATCTTCCACAATTATAGATTTATGAAACTTGGAATATTGATGGATAATTGTGTACCTGATTCGTTAACACCGGGGTTGATAGCAGATACAGCCCGGGGGTCGGGCAACGGGGGCTCATAGTGACCACCCCTACGGTATTTTTCCCCAAATAGACGTATATAGATATTTATATAGTATTTTATTCCGAATGCTTTGACTATATGTGTCTCATACTTATAATAATAATGGGTAGTACAAAGTAACACTGATCATTTGACATGCGGTTTGATGTGTTTATGCACACTACACGCATCGGACCTAACTCACAAACATCGGGTAATGTAAAGCGTAAAAAAGCCCAAAATTTGGCCTGACCCCTCCCTCCTTTGCAAATCTATAGGACTTTAAGGGGCCAAGATACCCCCAAAATAACACCGGATTCGTGATCAGAAATGAATCCTAACATAGATTTGAATAGGT
The DNA here is from genome assembly GCA_027627225.1 of Congeria kusceri. Classification (NCBI taxonomy): domain Eukaryota; kingdom Metazoa; phylum Mollusca; class Bivalvia; order Myida; family Dreissenidae; genus Congeria; species Congeria kusceri. The sequence continues at coordinate 185,635 of JAPFQT010000323.1, forward strand.
CAGGGATGTCTGTGAAGGTCACCGATTTCAACCCAAATTTCGCATGATGGTACCATCAGGGTGAATTTGGGGTAAAAACGTCAAAGTTCAAGGACGTCAACATAACTTCGTTTTTCATGTTAGGATTCAATGCTGAGCACAAATCTGAAATCCGTTTTGAGATATATCGTACCATAAAAAAGTTATAAGGGTCTAAGGGAGCCCACCCCCTAGCCATTTACACTCCTTAAGACAGACAGACGGACAGACGGACAGACAGCCGGACAGACATCGTTTGTAGGGTAGAATTGTACGCTGAGCACGAATCGGAAATCCGTTTTGAGATATATTGCATCGCTCAAAAGTTAGAAGGGTTTGCTCCATACCACCCTATAGCCATATACACGGACAGACGGACGGACGGACGGACGGACGAACATACATTTTTTTAAAAGTACAATTTAATTATAAACACGAATATGAAATCCGTTTTGAGGTCTCTTAAACCGTTTAAAAGTTATAGGGGCTTTCTGGAGCCCACCCCTCGCCATGAACACTCCTAAGACAGACGGACGGACGGACGGACAGAAGGACAGACACAAAGACGGACGGACGAATCAAAGGGTAAAATTGTATGCTGTGCACGAATCTGAAAGCCGTTTTGAGGAATATTGCACCGTTCAAAAGTTATAAGGGTTTCCTCCATACCACCCTATAGCCATATACACGGACAGACGGACGGACGGACGGACGGACGAACAGACATTTTTTTTAAAGTACAATTTAATTATAAACACAAATGTGAAAACAGTTGTTAACTATATCGCACCGTTCAAAAGTTATAAGGGTTTCCTCCATACCACCCTATAGCCATATACACGGACAGACGGACGGACGGACGGACGGACGAACAGACATTTTTTTAAATGGACAATTTAATTATAAACACGAATGTGAAATCCGTTTTGAGATCTCTTAAACCATTAAAAAGTTATAGGGGCTTTCTGGAGCCCGCCCCTCGGCATATACACTCCTAAGACAGACGGACGGACGGACGGACGGACAGACACACAGACGGACGGACAAACCAAAGGGTAGAATTGTATGCTGAGCACCATTCTGAAATCCGTTTTGAGGTATATTGCACCGTTCAAATGTTATAAGGGTTTTCCTCATACCATATACACGTACAGACGGACGGACGAACAGACATTATATAATTTTTTTAACAAGGGGGAAATAACTGGTTATTATCTCATTTCTTATCGCCCCTGAGCTATTTATAGCAAAATATAACTTTTATACCCCCAAATATAATATTTTATAACTATAGGCGTGAAACAGCACAAATCGTAGAAAAGCACACTAAAGCGTAGAAAAGCCCAATACAAAGCGTAGAAAAGCGCACAAAAAGCGTAAAAAAGCCCATCGTTCAATATAATTATAAATTTATATCTTCCACAATTATAGATTTATGAAACTTGGAATATTGATGGATAATTGTGTACCTGATTCGTTAACACCGGGGTTGATAGCAGATACAGCCCGGGGGTCGGGCAACGGGGGCTCATAGTGACCACCCCTACAAAGCGTAGAAAAGCGCACAAAAAGCGTAGAAAAGCCCATCGTTCAATATAATTATAAATGTATATCTTCCACAATTATAGATTTATGAAACTTGGAATATTGATGGATAATTGTGTACCTGATTCGTTAACACCGGGGTTGATAGCAGATACAGCCCGGGGGTCGGGCAACGGGGGCTCATAGTGACCACCCCTACGGTATTTTTCCCCAAATAGACGTATATAGATATTTATATAGTATTTTATTCCGAATGCTTTGACTATATGTGTCTCATACTTATAATAATAATGGGTAGTATAAAGTAACACTGATCATTTGACATGCGGTTTGATGTGTTTATGCACACTACACGCATCGGACCTAACTCACAAACATCGGGTAATGTAAAGCGTAAAAAAGCCCAAAATTTGGCCTGACCCCTCCCTCCTTTGCAAATCTATAGGACTTTAAGGGGCCAAGATACCCCAAAATAACACCGGATTCGTGATCAGAAATGAATCCTAACATAGATTTGAATAGGTCAGGGATGTCTGTGAAGGTCACCGATTTCAACCCAAATTTCGCATGATGGTACCATCAGGGTGAATTTGGGGTAAAAACGTCAAAGTTCAAGGACGTCAACATAACTTCGTTTTTCATGTTAGGATTCAATGCTGAGCACAAATCTGAAATCCGTTTTGAGATATATCGTACCATAAAAAAGTTATAAGGGTCTAAGGGAGCCCACCCCCTAGCCATTTACACTCCTTAAGACAGACAGACGGACAGACGGACAGACAGCCGGACAGACATCGTTTGTAGGGTAGAATTGTACGGTGAGCAAGAATCGGAAATCCGTTTTGAGATATATTGCATCGCTCAAAAGTTAGAAGGGTTTGCTCCATACCACCCTATAGCCATATACACGGACAGACGGACGGACGGACGGACGGACGGACGAACATACATTTTTTTTAAAGTACAATTTAATTATAAACACGAATGTGAAATCCGTTTTGAGGTCTCTTAAACCGTTTAAAAGTTATAGGGGCTTTCTGGAGCCCACCCCTCGCCATGAACACTCCTAAGACAGACGGACGGACGGACGGACAGAAGGACAGACACAAAGACGGACGGACGAATCAAAGGGTAAAATTGTATGCTGTGCACTAATCTGAAAGCCGTTTTGAGGAATATTGCACCGTTCAAAAGTTATAAGGGTTTCCTCCATACCACCCTATAGCCATATACACGGACAGACGGACGGACGGACGGACGGACGAACAGACATTTTTTTAAAGTACAATTTAATTATAAACACAAATGTGAAAACAGTTGTTAGCCATATCGCACCGTTCAAAAGTTATAAGGGTTTCCTCCATACCACCCTATAGCCATATACACGGACAGACGGACGGACGGACGGACGGACGAACAGACATTTTTTTAAATGGACAATTTAATTATAAACACGAATGTGAAATCCGTTTTGAGATCTCTTAATCCATTAAAAAGTTATAGGGGCTTTCTGGAGCCCGCCCCTCGGCATATACACTCCTAAGACAGACGGACGGACGGACGGACGGACGGACAGACACACAGACGGACGGAAAAACCAAAGGGTACAATTGTATGCTGAGCACGATTCTGAAATCCGTTTTGAGGTATATTGCACCGTTCAAATGTTATAAGGGTTTTCCTCATACCACCCTTTAACCATATACACGTACAGACGGACGGACGAACAGACATTATATAATTTTTTTAACAAGGGGGAAATAACTGGTTATTATCTCATTTCTTATCGCCCCTGAGCTATTTATAGCAAAATATAACTTTTATACCCCCAAATATAATATTTTATAACTATAGGCGTGAAACAGCACAAATCGTAGAAAAGCACACTAAAGCGTAGAAAAGCCCAATACAAAGCGTAGAAAAGCGCACAAAAAGCGTAAAAAACCCCATCGTTCAATATAATTATAAATTTATATCTTCCACAATTATAGATTTATGAAACTTGGAATATTGATGGATAATTGTGTACCTGATTCGTTAACACCGGGGTTGATAGCAGATACAGCCCGGGGGTCGGGCAACGGGGGCTCATAGTGACCACCCCTACGGTATTTTTCCCCAAATAGACGTATATAGATATTTATATAGTATTTTATTCCGAATGCTTTGACTATATGTGTCTCATACTTATAATAATAATGGGTAGTACAAAGTAACACTGATCATTTGACATGCGGTTTGATGTGTTTATGCACACTACACGCATCGGACCTAACTCACAAACATCGGGTAATGTAAAGCGTAAAAAAGCCCAAAATTTGGCCTGACCCCTCCCTCCTTTGCAAATCTATAGGACTTTAAGGGGCCAAGATACCCCCAAAATAACACCGGATTCGTGATCAGAAATGAAGGACAGACACAAAGACGGACGGACGAATCAAAGGGTAAAATTGTATGCTGTGCACGAATCTGAAAGCCGTTTTGAGGAATATTGCACAGTTCAAATGTTATAAGGGTTTTCCTCATACCACCCTTTAACCATATGCACGGACAGACGGACGGACGGACGGACGAACAGACATTATATAATTTTTTTAACAAGGGGGAAATAACTGGTTATTATCTCATTTCTTATCGCCCCTGAGCTATTTATTGCAAAATATAACTTTTATACCCCCTAATATAATATTTTATAACTATAGGCGTGAAACAGCACAAATCGTAGAAAAGCACACTAAAGCGTAGAAAAGCCCAATACAAAGCGTAGAAAAGCGGTATGGAGGAAATACTTATAACTTTTGAACGGTGCAATATATCTCAAAACGGATTTCAGATTCGTGCTCAGTATACAATTCTACCCTTAGGTTCGTCCATCCGTCTGTCTGTCTGTCTGTCTGTGCGTCCGTCCGTCCGTCTGTCTTAGGAGTGTTCATTTTTTGGGGGTGGACTCCATAAGACCCCTATAACTTTTAAACGGTTTAAGATAGCTCAAAACGGATTTCACATTTGTGTTTAGAATTCAAATCTACTTAGAAAACAATGTCTTTTTGTCCGTCCGTCCGTCTGTCCGTCTGTCCGTGTATATAGCTATAGGGTGGTATCTCGGAAACCCTGTTAACTTTTGAATGGTGCGATATATATCAAAACGGACTTCAGATTCGTGCTTAGCATACAATTCTACCCTTAAGTTTGTCCGCCTTTTTGTCCGTCTGTCCGTCCGTCCGTCCGTCCATCTGTCCGTGTATATGGCTATAGGGTGGTATCCAGGAAACCCTGATAACTCGTTAACGGTGCAATATATCTCAAAACGGATCTCATATTCGTGTTCAGCATTGAATGCTACCCCCAAGACCGATGTCTTTTTGGCTGTATGTCCGTCCGTCCGCCCGTCCGTCCGTCTGTCCGTGTATATGGCTATTGGGTGGGGTCCATTAGACCCTTAGACTTTTGTAACGGTGCGATATAGCCCAAAAGGGATCGCGGATTAGTGATCAGCGATGTTGTCTACTATATAAAACACTATTTGATCGA